>JAGXEW010000066.1:1295182-1494173 GCA_030684275.1 Acipenser oxyrinchus oxyrinchus
TGAATGAGCTCTGAGAAGGACAGAGAACACACTTCAGAGCTCTCAGCTGTACACATGCTTCTGAATGAGCTCTGAGAAGGACAGAGAACACACTTCAGAGCTCTCAGCTGTACACATGCTTCTGAATGAGCTCTGAGGACAGAGAACACACTTCAGAGCTCTCAGCTGTACACATGCTCCTGAATGAGCTCTGAGAAGGACAGAGAACACACTTCAGAGCTCTCAGCTGTACACATGCTTCTGAATGAGCTCTGAGAGGACAGAGAACACACTTCAGAGCTCTCAGCTGTACACATGCTTCTGAATGAGCTCTGAAGGACAGAGAACACACTTCAGAGCTCTCAGCTGTACACATGCTCCTGAATGAGCTCTGAGAGGACAGAGAACACACTTCTTAGCTCTCAGCTGTACCCATGCTTCTGAATGAGCTGTGAGAAGGGCAGAGAACACACTTCAGAGCTCTCAGCTGTACCCATGCTTCTGAGTGAGCTCTGAGGACAGAGAACACACTTCAGAGCTCTTAGCTGTACACATGCTCCCGAATGAGCTCTGAGAAGGACAGAGAACACTTCAGAGTTCTCAGCTGTACACAAGCTTCTGAATGAGCTGTAAGAAGGACAGAGAACACACTTCAGAGCTCTCAGCTGTACCCATGCTTCTGAGTGAGCTGTAAGAAGGACAGAGAACACACTTCAGAGCTCTCAGCTGTACCCATGCTTCTGAGTGAGCTCTGAGGACAGAGAAGACACATCAGAGCTCTCAGCTGTACACATGCTTCCGAGTGAGCTCTGAGGACAGAGAACACACTTCAGAGCTCTCAGCTGTACACATGCTCCTGAATGAGCTCTGAGAAGGACAGAGAACACACTTCCCAGCTCTCAGCTGTACACATGCTTATGAATCAGCTCTAAGGACAGAGAACACTCTCCACGTGTGAAACTATCTGCTCACACAGTTAAGTGGACCTGAATGCTTAAAGAAAAAAAAGTACAAAAGCTAGGTACCAGTTAAATGGATTACAGTCTATTATAGTGAAGTGGTCTTTGTCGACCGAGGTACTATCAAACTGTTCCCTAGGTACAGATCGAGATATCCAAGTGTACCCTGGCTTAAACAAAGCATGTGATAAATGTGCCCTGGTTTCAAGTCTCAATTGGTGTTCTGAATCGTTTACGACATCCCTTTGTTATGACATGACACACCTCCACAAAGGTAGCACATTTGTCAGATGCCAAGGTAGCAAACGATAGCTTCCTTTAAGCCAGGGTTCACTTGAATATATCGACCTGTACCCCAGTCAACAAAGACCCTGTCTGCTCTACTACAGTTGATACATCTTTAAGATCCTCATTTTCTTTTGCCATTGAGGACATTTACAGTGCAACAGTGGCATTTAGTGACAAAATATGTTCTTCAAATCAATAATAATAATCCCATGAAAAGTTTAAACTACTGATATGTAAAATAAAATGTCTTTATTCTTTTATCATAGTACACACACGGGATAGGCCCAGAAACATTTTACTATTTACAAAATACCTATTTTAGAATAGAAATAGTATTTTCTAATTTTATTTTATAATAGAATTTTAATACTTCTATGTCAAATACTTGTTTAGAATGGAAAACTATTTTGTAAATAGTTTTTTTTTAAATAGAACGTTTTTTATACCAATTTGACTTTTACATCTCAATAAAAATACAGCATGTATGTGTGTGTTTCCTTTCATTGGGGGCCTTGGAACAGGAAACAGGTGTGGTCAGGGTAAAACAATCTGAGAGAAATAACTGCTTAATAACAGGGCTACTTTGATCGGTCAAGTATAATTTGAAACAACACCATATGTTTTACTGTCAGGGTGCTTTTTCACTTCTAAAGAAAAACACGCCAACTGGTGGTTCTTCTGGGTATTTTTGCACAAATGCAGTTGAGGCATTGTGGCAAAGTGGTTTGTAGTGCACAGGTGTAGAGGTGATGCAGTGCTCAAACAGCAGAGTTCACGGTCTAAACTTCGGTCTATCTTGCTCTTATTGTATTACCTGTACTGTAACACTGGAAATGTATTTGCTTACAATTGTAAGTCGCCCTGGATAAGGGCGTCTGCTAAGAAATAAATAATAATAATAATAATAATAAACAGGTGTTTATGTGTTTGATAACAGTTTGCAGCCGCTAAATAATAATAACTGGCAATACACAATGTAAAAACCATGGGGTTCAGTCCTGGAATAATAATCAGTAATAATCACAGACACGATCACTTATCCAAACAGTGAGTGCTCTCTGTGCAGGTGGTGCAAGACAATGATAGTGAAGCAGTGGTGCAGTGCAGTCCGGGTTTGGGGCTGGCCTTTAGCGACAGCTCCCGGATAGTGTTAGCCGACTAACAATTACAAAACAAGTACAATTAGAACGACAAAACAAACAAACACGAAACACTAAGCGTTATTTTATACTTGGTTCTCCTTTACAGGTCCTTTCATAACTATAACAAAGGGACAGATTGCTTGGCCACATCCCCTGATATACCCTCAGTCACGGCCCCTTCGGTAGCGAGTGTAATCACATATCCTCCAATCCATGACTGACACATCACATACCGCTAGGGCGATGACTTCTGGCATTGTGACTCTGCCTCCTTCCTGGCTGGCTGGCTTCCAACTGACCCTGGAATGAACTGCCAAACCATCCAGTCCGGGGCACACTGTTCCTTTTATACAGTGCCCTCACAGGTCGGGAGGGAAATTGTTGACTAGGATTCATTTGCTCTCTGTCACAGGCATGATTTTTAAAAAAATAAAGAACCTGCGACGCACTTGTTACAACTGATAACGTAATAAAATATTGATAACGTAATAAAATACCAATAACGTAATAAAATACCCATAACATAATAAAATACTGATAACATAATAAAATACCCATAATGTAATAAAATACCCATAACGTAATAAATTACCCATAACGTAATAAAATACCCATAACATAATAGAATACCCATAACGTAATAAAATACCGATAACATAATAAAATACCCATAATGTAATAAAATACCCATAACATAATAAAATACCCATAACATAATAGAATACTGATAACGTAATAAAATACCGATAACATAATAAAATACCCATAACATAATAAAATACCCATAACGTAATAAAATATTGATAACGTAATAAAATACCCATAACGTAATAAAATACCCATAACATAATAGAATACTGATAATGTAATAAAATACCGATAACATAATAAAATACCCATAACGTAATAAAATATTGATAACGTAATAATATACCCATAACGTAATAAAATACCCATAACATAATAAAATACCCATAATGTAATAAAATACCCATAACATAATAGAATACCGATAACATAATAAAATACCGATAACATAATAAAATACCCATAACGTAATAAAATACCCGTAACATAATAAAATACCCATAATGTAATAAAATACCCATAAAGTAATAAAATACCCGTAACATAATAAAATACCCATAATGTAATAAAATACCCATAACGTAATAAAATACCCATAACGTAATAAAATACCCATAACATAATAAAATACCCATAACGCAATAAAATATTGATAACGTAAGAAAATACCCATAACGTAATCAAATACCCATAACATAATAGAATACTGATAACGTAATAAAATACCGATAACATAATAAAATACCCATAGCATAATAAAATACCCATAACGTAATAAAATATCGATAACGTAATAAAATACCCATAACGTAATAAAATACCCATAACATAATAGAATACTGATAACGTAATAAAATACCGATAACATAATAAAATACCCATAACGTAATAAAATACCCATAACGTAATAAAATATTGATAACGTAATAAAATACCCATAACGTAATAAAATATTGATAACGTAATAAAATACCCATAACGTAATAAAATACCCATAACATAATAAAATACCAATAACATAATAAAATATTGATAACGTAATAAAATACCCATAACGTAATCAAATATTGATAACGTAATAAAATACCAATAACATAATAAAATACCCATAACGTAATAAAATACCCATAACATAATAGAATACCCATAACGTAATAACTCTACAATAACGTAATAATTTGCGGTTTATAATGTAATAATACTGATAACGTAATAAATTTCCAGATAACGTAATAAATTTCCCTACTGATAACGTAATAACTTTTACCAATAACATAATAACTTATTACGTTATTGGGATTTATTACGTTATCCGCATGATTGACATTTTTTGTTAGGATAATGTAATAATTATACTGATAATGTAGTAACACTCAAAACTGAGCACACAACTGACACCCATTTACATTTTTTGATTATCTAAAGTGCTTCATGTGAAAAGAGATGATTACGTTGGATTACAGTATGAAATAAGTCTTTGGTCATTACATTAAATATAATTATACCTTACCTGTTGTAATGCTTCAGCAATTATCATTGTTTGCCCTTGATGAATTGTCAATATATGCAAATAATTTCAATCTGTCTTAATGATTATTATGATACTTGGAAGAAGGAAACTTCCATGATTGTGTTCAGCTTGTAAAATCCACCATTGTAAACACTTTTCATGTTACCACAGATTATGATAGACCAGTGGACTTTGACACTGTTGTCTCTTTCATAAAGGCAGGAGGTTTGGTGTTGGTCAACTATTCTGTGCTTGTCTATATCACCTTGATTTGCCTATACATTGGTATCATAAGGTGATACAAGATGCAATAAGAAAAGGTTAAAATTTAGTGATTAATTGTAACAGATAATATGGTCGTTTTGCTCTAAGAGTTGAATGCTCAGAAAGGAGTCCTACATAACTAATTAACTTTCTTGGCAGGAAAAACAATTGTACATAATGAATGGTACATGATGACGTAACATTGTTGATTGATACTAGGTGTAATGTTATTTAGGCCTAAATAGCAACGTAATTTTTCCTTGTCCAATATACATTTTCAAATGAATGCACTGAATTCTTGACAGAGTGACTAAAGCAGTAAGCACTAAAATCAGATATTGCGTAGTTAACACAAAATGTTTATTGTTTCTATCAAAAGAAGAAATATATTAAAAACACAACTCAAAAGACTGCGGGAAAATTATCTGTAGAACCCAAAAGGATGCATATATTGAATGCAAGCATTGCTTGTACTTACACAACCCCCCAAAAAAAGTTATATACCTGCCACACAATTGGCCATACATCAGTTTCCATAAAGAAAAAAATATATATTGTTTAGCTCTGACAAACTACCAAAAAAGTCTTTCATTACCTCTTTCAAATACCCTTTTCAAATTGTTTAACAATGAAACTATGTAACAGTATGACAGATTACAAAAGTATTTTTTGAGTAACAAGAGGTCAATAACATCTATGGTCTATCCACAAACAGAACTAGAGACCATGACATGCACCATATCAAACGTCATAAATAGAATAATAATGTCAAATCACTGAATATATATATATATATATATATATATATATATATATATATATATATATATATATATATATATATATATATATACAATGCCTTGCGAAAGTATTCGGCCCCCTTGAACTTTGCGACCTTTTGCCACATTTCAGGCTTCAAACATAAAGATATGAAACTGTAATTTTTGTGAAGAATCAACAACAAGTGGGACACAATCATGAAGTGGAACGAAATTTATTGGATATTTCAAACTTTTTAACAAATAAAAACTGAAAAATTGGGCGTGCAAAATTATTCAGCCCCTTAAGTTAATACTTTGTAGCGCCACCTTTGCTGCGATTACAGCTGTAAGTCGCTTGGGGTATGTCTCTATCAGTTTTGCACATCGAGAGACTGAAATTTTTGCCCATTCCTCCTTGCAAAACAGCTCGAGCTCAGTGAGGTTGGATGGAGAGCATTTGTGAACAGCAGTTTTCAGTTCTTTCCACAGATTCTCGATTGGATTCAGGTCTGGACTTTGACTTGGCCATTCTAACACCTGGATATGTTTATTTGTGAACCATTCCATTGTAGATTTTGCTTTATGTTTTGGATCATTGTCTTGTTGGAAGACAAATCTCCGTCCCAGTCTCAGGTCTTTTGCAGACTCCATCAGGTTTTCTTCCAGAATGGTCCTGTATTTGGCTCCATCCATCTTCCCATCAATTTTAACCATCTTCCCTGTCCCTGCTGAAGAAAAGCAGGCCCAAACCATGATGCTGCCACCACCATGTTTGACAGTGGGGATGGTGTGTTCAGGGTGATGAGCTGTGTTGCTTTTACGCCAAACATAACGTTTTGCATTGTTGCCAAAAGTTCGATTTTGGTTTCATCTGACCAGAGCACCTTCTTCCACATGTTTGGTGTGTCTCCCAGGTGGCTTGTGGCAAACTGTAAACGACACTTTTATGGATATCTTTAAGAAATGGCTTTCTTCTTGCCACTCTTCCATAAAGGCCAGATTTGTGCAGTATACGACTGATTGTTGTCCTATGGACAGAGTCTCCCACCTCAGCTGTAGATCTCTGCAGTTCATCCAGAGTGATCATGGGCCTCTTGGCTGCATCTCTGATCAGTCTTCTCCTTGTATGAGCTGAAAGTTTAGAGGGACGGCCAGGTCTTGGTAGATTTGCAGTGGTCTGATACTCCTTACATTTCAATATTATCGCTTGCACAGTGCTCCTTGGGATGTTTAAAGCTTGGGAAATCTTTTTGTATCCAAATCCGGCTTTAAACTTCTCCACAACAGTATCTCGGACCTGCCTGGTGTGTTCCTTGTTCTTCATGATGCTCTCTGCGCTTTAAACGGACCTCTGAGACTATCACAGTGCAGGTGCATTTATACTGGAGACTTGATTACACACAGGTGGATTCTATTTATCATCATTAGTCATTTAGGTCAACATTGGATCATTCAGAGATCCTCACTGAACTTCTGGAGAGAGTTTGCTGCACTGAAAGTAAAGGGGCTGAATAATTTTGCACCCAATTTTTCAGTTTTTATTTGTTAAAAAAGTTTGAAATATCCAATAAATTTCGTTCCACTTCATGATTGTGTCCCACTTGTTGTTGATTCTTCACAAAAAATTACAGTTTCATATCTTTATGTTTGAAGCCTGAAATGTGGCAAAAGGTCGCAAAGTTCAAGGGGGCCGAATACTTTCGCAAGGCACTGTATATATATATATATATGTTTTTAGTATTTGATTTTTTTCTCTTCTTCCTTCAAAATAATTAACAGAAAATACAGCTGTGACTGTTGTACCTCTTAAATGTATGTTGGCAATTTCTTATTGGAATTCACAAAATGAATATAACGACCGTAAAACGGGTGCTAAAGGCTCGGAATTTTTGGATGGGATTTATAAAACACACGCATTGGCATAAACACGCAATTAACACGTGATTTGCAGTCAATATCTCTTTTTGCGCTTTAGCGTTTGATGCATATGTAATTCGGGGTGTTTCTAAACGAAACTGCTGAAACTGGGAGGGGATTTTGCAAATCAGGTCTATTAAATATTCCGTCAAATTCATAAAAGCTGTCGGAAATTGCAGGCCTCATATTTTCTTGATTATTTTAGAACTCTGAAAAGCAGGCGTTATTTTGGCGCAGTCAGAAAACGCAAGCAAATATGTCAGCAGCAAGAAGAAAACATCGTTTTCAAACTCAAATATTTTTTTTTTTGCATTTTTTAACCCTTGTAAATTGTGGTCTATAATAGCCTACCGTATTGCTTAGCAAACTCCAATTTCCTAAACATGTTCATAGCTTATATAACAAAAAAAATAGTCTGCAATAGAGAGTATATAGATTCCATGTTAAAAAAATCCTTAAAAGCACCTAAAAAAAGGGTCTCAGCTCCAACCTTCTTGGTGACATCACACAATGCCTTCCATCACAGACTGCATAACAAACAGGAACCACCAACCTCCATACAGCACCCGTAGTGACATCCAGCGAGCATCCTCAGCAAGCTCACTGTTCAGCTTTTATACGTAATTGGTTCTCTTCTTTTAAACGTGCAGTATCGATTTACCATGTTTGCCACAACCCGATACTCTCATTGACAAATAGACCCACCAGTAATTAAGTTATCAGTTTCTTTATATTTGCTCATAAATGCCAACTAGTAACAATTCAAATTAGAGCAAATTGATATTTCACACAATGACTGTATCAGTCAGCAAGTAATATACAAACGAAAACAATAAATCACAAGCGCAAAATACAGAAACTATGAATTTAAATTCATGTGGAAGTTAATACTGCGAGGTGGTAGCACCAAGGAGATCCAATAGTACAAAACAAAAACAAAAACAAAAACAAATGTTCCATATATCCAAACGTTGAAAAAAAACCTCAAATATATCCACATGAATATTCAAAGGAAAACAAACAAAAAGTAAATGAAAAATCAACAAAATATTATCCTGTAGCCAGGCAGAAGGAGAGAAGCGTTGCACATGAAAAGGGAGCGGGGCAAAGCCCTGCCATGAAAAGGGGGCGGGGCAAAGCACGGCTATGAAAAGGGGGCGGGGCAAAACACTGCAATGAATAGAGGCGGGGCAAAGTCCTGCACATGAAAAGGGGGCGGGGCAAAGCACGGCCATGAAAAGGGGGCGGGGCAAAGCACTGCAATGAATAGGGGCGGGGCAAAGTCCTGCACATGAAAAGGGGCGGGGCAAAACACTGCAATGAATAGGGCGAGGCAAAGCCCTGCCATGAAAAGGGCGGGCAAAGCACGGCCATGAAAAGGGGCGGGCAAAGCACTGCTATAATAGGGGCGGGGCAAAGTCCTGCACATGAAAAGGGGCGGGGCAAAGCCCTGCCATGAAAAGGGGCAGGCAAAGCCCTGCCATGAAAAGGGTCGGGGCAAAGCACTGCCATGAAAAGGGGGCAAGGCAAAGCCCGGCACATGAAAAGGGGGCGGGGCAAAGCACTGCCATGAAAAGGGGGCGGGGCAAAGCCCTGCCATGAAAAGGGGTCGGGGCAAAGCACTGCCATGAAAAGGGAGGGGGCGGGGCAAAGCCCTGCCATGAAAAGGGGGCGAGGCAAAGCCCGGCACATGAAAAGGGGGCGGGGCAAAGCACTGCCATGAAAAGGGGGCGGGGCAAAGCCCTACACATGAAAAGGGGGCGGGGCAAAGCACTGCCATGAAAAGGGGGCGGGGCAAAGCACTGCCATGAAATGTGTTTGTTTTGTTTTGTACAGGGTACCCCTCCGCCCCTGTGTTTAGTGTGTATTACTTTGTAACTGTTTAGTTTCATTTTTGTATTTATTTAAAAATATATATGACGGCGTAGCCGTATGTTTTGTTTTGTTTTGTTTTACAACATGGATGGGAAGCCCCATCCACATTAAAAACCTTGTGCAGAAGGTGACCCTCTCCCAAGTTAATTAATTGTTGCTAAATCGGGAGATGGTCACCTGCAAAAGTCTGCAGCTTTCGAGCTCTGGGTGGGTGTTGGAGGAACGAGCGAGAGAGAGAGGGAGTGTAAGAATAAAAAATAAATAAAAATAAGTACAATCAGTGAAGGCTACTGCCCAGCTTGATCATAGTAAAAAAACAAAACAAAAAAAAACAAAACAACAACGACGACTACTGGCAGGAGCTCCTGCAGTTGTGTATTAAAAACATAAAAAACAGTTGTTCAAACTTTTTATTTTTCAAATCTTTTTACATTTTGTTTAATCCAAAGTAGTTGTGCAACTTTTTTGTTAAAAACATTTTGGTTTAGTTGTTTTATTTTTAATAGTTTTTTCTTTCTCTCCCTGCACTTGTATTATTATTATTATTATTATTATTATTATTATTATTATTATTATTATTATTATTATTATTATTATTATTAATTTCTTAGCAGACACCATTATCCAGGGCTACTTACAGTTGTAAACAAAAATACATTTCAAGAATCACAGTGCAAGTAATAATAGAATTAAGAGCAAGATAAATACAATGATGAATACAATGACTTTGGTTCAAGCAAGTACAAGTGTGACAAAATACAATTCAATAATACTGCAGATAAGTGTCAGTGATAGTTACATCAGGATATAATTAAATACAAAATACTACAGATTAAACACTTGGCAGATTATAGTACTCTGAAGTACAGGATTAAATGCAGTAAAATAGGGGCAGATAAGAGCAAGTAAAGCGCATTTAAGAAAGGGTGATGTGTCCCAGGGGAAAAACAGAGGAGTTCTACAGGTGCTGTCTGAAGAGGTGAGGCTTGAGGAGGCGCGAATGTGGTCAGGGACTGGGCAGTCCCTGACATCTGTAGGAAGGTCCTTCCACCACTGCGAGGCGAGGGTGGAGAAGGAGTGGGCTCTGGAGGCAGGGAGCGTGAGAGGAGGGAGAGCCAGTCTTCTAGTGCAGGCGGAGCGGAGAGATCGAGTGGGGGTGTAGGGAGAGATGAGGGTCTGGAGGTAGCTGGGTGCAGTCTGGTCAAGGCATCTTTAGGCTAGTACAAGAGTCTTGAACTGGATGCGAGTGGTGATCGGTAGCCAGTGGAGTGAGCAGAGTAGTGGAGTTGCATGGGAGAAGCGAGGCAGAGAGAACACCAGGTGAGCAGCGGAGTTCTGGATGAGCTGGCGCAGACGGGTGGCGGACGCAGGGAGGCCAGCCAAGAGGGAGTTGCAGTAGTCTAGGCGGGAGAGTACCAAGGCCTGGACCAGGAGCTGGGTGGCGTAGTTGGTGAGGAAGGGTCAGATTCTTCAGATGTTGCTCAGGAAGCAAGCAAGTGCAGGAAGCAAGTGCAGGAGAGATTTTTCTTTCTTTGATTTTTCCTTCTTTTTAAAACACTTCTTTTATTGCTTTGTTAATTTTACTTTAAAGCTTTTATTTTTGTACTTCTTTTAGGAAAATTATTATTATATAATTAACTGTTTTTAGTTTAAAATCGTTTTGTTTTAAAAAATCCCCCATCTCTGCTGTGTGCAGAGTAGGAGAAGGGCAGGCAGGGAGCACAGGCCGTGTGCTCCTTTGTTTGCCCTTTGTTTGATTTTTTGATTTTCTTTTAAGTTTAAAACTATTCTTTAGTTTTAAACTTTGATTTATTTTTGAATTTTTGTTTTACCCCTGCACAATTGGAGTGCAGGGGTGTGTCAATTTGTATTTGTTTATTTATTTAAAAAATAAATAAATACGTTTGTTTGTATTAAAAAAAAAAAAAAAAAATTGGTTTTTGTTTCTATTTTTATTTTCTGCCCCTGTGCTATTGGAGTGCAGGGGTGCGCGTGTGTGTGTGTGTGTTTAATTGTATTTCTTTATTAAAAACAAATAAATAAATAAATAAATAAAGAAATAATTTTCTTTGTCCTTTTGTGTACCCCTGCGCTGGTAACTCTTTGCAGTGCAGGGGTGTGTCTGTCATTGTGTGTGTGTGTGTTTTTGTCTATCTATTAATTAAAAAGGAATTAAAATAGATAAGACAAAAACTAAATAAAAATCAATAAAATGAGCGAGCAGACACCACAGCCCCCCAAACAATGGGCAAAGGCGACGCGAGCAACGCAGCCCCCCCATTCAAAAACATCACCAGGAGGCACGGGGTCAGGTGCCTCCTGCGAGACTCCCTCTCGATCGAGGGCTTCGTCAAGGCCATGGCGAAGGCGGTGGGACCATCGACCATCGTGGCGGCCTCCAAAATGTACGGGAAAGCTGTGTTTTCCTGAAATCGGAGGCTGCCCGAACACCGCGATCGAGAGGGGTCTCAGGGTGGGGGATGTTCGTCCCCATTGAGCCCCTCGCGGGGCTGAGCAGCAGGGTCATCCTGTCCAAGCGTGCCACCTTTCATACAGGATGCCCTGCTCACGCCCCATCTGCAAGCCCTGGGGAGATCAAAGCGGCCATCCACCCGATCCCCTGGGCTGCAAAGACCAGGCCCTCCGCCACATCCTGTCCTTCCGCCGCCAGGTGACCATCCACCTGGCGGGTCTGGAGGCGGTGGAGGGCAGCTTTGTGGTCCCCTTCGGGGGACCAATTACGTCATCTTTTCTCCTCGGAGGAGGTGCGGTGCTTTCACTGCAAGGAGCTGGGGCACCAGAAAAGAGGTGCCCCAAGCTCCAGCAGGGCGCAAAGCCACCAGCGCCAGCACCGCGCCCCTCGAGTCCACCTCACCCCGGGGCCCTCAAAGAGGCCCGCAGAGGGGTAAAAAGTACCCACCCCTCCCAGTAACATCCAGGGGAAAGGAGAAGGCCCCGAGGCGGCGGACCCTCCACGCCTCCAGCGCGGGGAGAAGGCCGCTGAGTGGACCGTGGTTGCCCGCCAGAAGAAAAGCGGCGGCCAGGTCCACGGGGCAGCCGAGTAGAGGCGGCGAAGCCCGCCGCCACCATCTGGCGGCGGGTCAGGGGAGGCCCTGAGAAGGGACTCCCTCGATGGCACCCCAGCGAGGCAGGGTGGCAAGGCCCCAGTAAAACAAAGCACCTCATCCCCACAGAGGGTGAGGCGAGAAGCGCTGTCGGGGCGAGCTCCCGTCGCCCAGCGACGGGGCAGGGGACCGCCTCAGGCAGCATCAGGGGAAGAGGAAGGCGCAAGCACGCCTTCCACGTGTGCACGCAAGTGCACACGTCCCGGCCTCTTGGTGAGGGTCCCGGGCGAAGGCCCCCAAAACAAAGCGACCGCCTCGGCGTCCCCTCTACCGGCAACGAGGGCTCCGGTCCTCGTAATGCCACAGAGGGGAGATGGATCCACCCCCCGAGGCAGTCGGGGGCTCTGCAGAAGAAGCGGAGCCAATGGAATAGGCCCCCGCCGAGAGGCAAATGGGGAGGGAGGAACCCGAGAGGGCAGATGGAGCCCTTCTGGTAGATCCCCTCCCGGCTACAGAAATGACCTTGGACACCGGCCCCGAACGTACCATCGAGGGGCCGGCCACAGAGGAGGTTGCCGAGGGGTCACAGGAGGGGCCCCTGAAAGAACACCTGCCTCGGGCACCGCCTTCCTCCGACAGCGACACGGGTCCGGAAACCTGTGTTGCCAAGGAGGGGGCGGCGGAACCAGCTCCCGAGGCAGGCATGGGCTCCGCATCTAATGCAGGCGACCCCCGCCGAGGGGCCGGAGGGGGAGGAAGAACAGCCCCTGCCAGAAAAAGAGCTGCCTCGGGCTTCCGAGGCAGGCATGGGCTCCGCAGATATCACAGAGCCCATGCAGGCGACCCCCGGTGAAGGGCGGAGGGTGGAAGAAATCCCCATCCCAGAAAAAGAGCTGCCTCGGGCTCCCGTCTCCGGGGAGGAGGCGGACTCGGCCCCCGAGGCTGGCGTGGGCTCCGCGGACAACGCGGAGTCCATGCAGGCGACCCGGCCGAGGGCGGAAGGGGAGAAGAGCCCCCAAGAACTGCCTCAGGCTTCCCTCTTTTGCGGCGACGGGGTTCCGGCCCTCGTGCTGCGCGAGGGGGATGAGATAACACCCCTGAGGCAGATGCGGGCTCTGCGAGCCCGCTCCTAGAAATGGCCCCCGGGCGCAGAGGGGAGGGGAAGAACCGGAGAAGCAGAAGGTGGTGCCCTCGAGGTGGATCCCCTCCCCGAAGTGCAACGGGGCCAAGAGACCGATCCCCTCCCCATCAATAAAGAGACCTCAGAAACCGGCCCCGACTTTACCACCGAGGGGCCGGCCGCAGAGGAGGTTGCCGAGGGGGTGCAGGACGGGCCCCGAAGAGCAGCTGCCTTGGGCACCGCCTTCCTCCGACAGCGACACGGGTCCTGAAACCTGTGTTGCCGAGGAGGGGGCGGCAACTCCCGAGGCAGGCATGGGCTCCGCAGATAACGCGGAGCCCATGCAGGCTACCTCGGTGAAGGGCAGGAGGGGGGGGAAGAACTCCCCTCCCAGAAAAAGAGCTGCCTCAGGCTTCCCTCTCTTCGGCGACGGGGTTCCGGCCCTCGTGCTGTCAGCGGAGGGGGATGAGATAACATCCCCTGAGGCAGACGTGGGCTCTGTGGAGCCCGCGCCTATAATGGCCTCCGGAGCGCAGAAGGGAGGGGAAGAACCAGAGAGGGCAGAAGGTGGTGCCCTCAAGATGGATCCCCTCCCTGAAGTGCAACGAGCCAAGACCGATCCCGACCCAGCGTCGCGGGCGGTTCCAGTCACCGAGGGGCGGGAGGAGCCCCTGAAAGAACAACCGGTGACTGATGCGGAGGGAGGAAGGACCCGAAAGGTGTATCCCCTTTCTCTAGGGAGGGAGGGGAAGAGATGTGAGATCCTTCCTCAGGGCCAGCCACGCCAGCAAGACTTCGGGCACGAGTGTGCACATTCGTGCCCGAAAGCTTCATGACCAGTTGGTGAACTTCGGGAGATCTCAGGATCTCCCGTGAGTGTTGCCAATTACACCTGACAGAGGATCATGTATCGCATCGGGACCGTAAACGTTAACGGGTGTAAGGACCATTTCCGCAGGACCCAGGTAATCTCCTTCCTGAAAAAAGGGGGTTACTCTGTGTGCTTCCTGCAGGAAACCCACTCCACTCTGCAGGCCGAGGCCAACTGGCTGCTGGAGTGGGGGGGGAGAGTGTCGTTCAGCCACCTCACCAAGTCATCTTGTGGGGTGGCGACGCTCTTCTCCGGGTCCTTCGTTCCCACGGTACTCGATGTGGTCAACGTCGTGCCGGGCCGTCTGTTACACCACGGATCGGGGCGGGGCGCTACCGTTCACCTGGTGAGCAGCGTACGCTCCGTCCTCGGGTCGGTGAGGTCCAGTTTTCCGCCGGATGTCGGCCTACCTGAATACCGTCGGCGCCGATGAGCTTGTGGTCCTCGGGGGGGACTTCAACTGCACCCTCGAGGCCACGGACCGGGTGGGGCGCGAGCCCTACCCGCTCTCGTCGGCCGCCCTGAGAGAGCTGATCGCTCGGCTCTCTCTGGTCGACATCGGGCGGTGGCAACACCCGGACGCCTCGGCCTTCACCTTCACCCGGGTGAGGGAGGGGCGGGTTTCTCAGTCCCGGATCGACAGGTTCTACGTGTCGCGGAACCAAGCTCACTGCGTTCGCGCCTCCGACATCAGGCGGCGCCCGTTCACGGACCACAACCTGGTGGCGTGACGGTGGCCGTGGTGCCAGCTAGGCACGCCGCTGCCTACTGGCACTTTAACAACAGCCTGTTGGAGGACAAGCGCTTGGCGGTCTTTCCTGGACTTTTGGACGGTCTGGCACGGCCGGCGATCTCGCTTCCCACTTGGCGTCAGTGGTGGGGCGTGGGGAAGCGCAGATCAAGATCTTCTGTCAGGAGTACACGAGGCGCGAGCAGGCGGAGGACTCGCGGATCGGCGGCTGGAAAGGGAGCTGCTCGATCTGGAGAGCCGCCTGGCTCGCGGAGACCAACTTCGAGCAGAGCGCGTCGAGGAGAAGAAGTGCACCCTGCGGGACCTGCAGCTCCAGCGGTCCCGGGGGCATCACGTCTTCAGCGGGTCCAGTTCCTCCGGGAGATGGACGCGGCACACACTTCTTCAGCGTTGGAGAAAAAGAAGGAGACCGTAAAACATCACCTGCCTCCTGGCGGACGATGGCTCCCTTCTGACGGATCCGGAGAGCGTGAACGAGCGGGCCAGAGCCTTCTACTCTGCCCTCTTCTCTCCGGATCCCGTCGACTCCGACGCGTGCAGGGTTCTGTGGGACGGGCTTCCCACGGTCGGCGAGGGCGTCAGGGACGAGTTCGAGGGCCAGCTGACCCTGGCCGAGCTCTCCGACGCCCTCAGTCAGATGGCTTATAACAAATCGCCGGGCATCGACAGGCTGACTGTGGAGTTCTACAAAAAGTTTTGGGACTTGCTGGGACCTGCCTTTGCGCGGGTCCTGGCGGAAGCCTACGAGACCGGGGAGATGCCCCTTTCGATGAGGCGGGCGGTCATCACGCTCCTGCCCAAGAAAGGGGATCTCCGCTGCCTGAAGAACTGGCGCCTGGTCTCGCTGCTGTGCACGGACTATAAAATCGTGGCCAAGGCCGCCTCCCTGAGGCTCAAGTCCGTGCTGGCAGACGTGATCCACCCTGACCAGTCCTACACGGTCCCGAACCGGACGATCTTCGATAACATCGCCCTGGTTCGGGACCTCCTGCACCTCCTGGATCAGGAGAAGGCGTTCGACCGGGTGGATCACGAGTATCTCTTCGGAACCCGGCGAGCTTTCGGATTTGGGCCGCGCTTCGTCGTCCTGTTCCGGACGCTGTACGCCTCTGCCGAGTGCCTCGTGAAGGTTAACTGGTTCCTGACCGCGCCCCTCATGTTCAGGAGAGGAGTACGTCGGGGCTGCCCTCTGTCCGGACAACTGTACGCGCTGTGCATCGAGCCCTTCCTCTGCCTCGCCGCAGGAGGCTCACGGGTTGGCGCTCAGCGCGCGGATCTGGGTGGTCCTGTCGGCCTACGCCGACGACGTGCTCCTGGTGGCCTCCGACCCGGTTGACCTGGAGAGGATGCGGAGCTGCCAGAGCGTCTACTCTGCCGCTTCCTCTGCCAGGATCAACTGGGACAAATGCTCTGGGTTACTGGTGGGTCCCTGGCGGGTGGACCTCCCCGTCGTGCTCCAGCAGTTCAAGTGGAGCGCGGATGGCTTCAAATACCTGGGAGTCCACCTGAGCCCCGCGGAGACCTCGGTCGCAGCCAACTGGGTGGAGTTGGAGGAGAGAGTGGCTGCTAGGCTGAGGTCGTGGTCGGGTCTGCTGAAACTGCTTTCCTTCAGGGGACGGGCTTTAGTGATTAACCAACTGGTGGCCTTGATGCTTTGGCATCTACTCACCGTCATGAGCCCGCATCCTGAGTTTGTGGCCAGGGTCCAGAGGAAGCTGACGGATTTCTTCTGGGCCGGAAAGCACTGGGTCTCTGCGGTGGTTCTGAGCCTCCCTCTGGCCGAGGGAGGGCAAGGGATGGTGTGCATCAGGAGCCAGGTGCACACCTTCCGCCTCCAGACCCTGCAGAGATACCTGTACGCAGACCCGGCCCCGCAGTGGTGCACGCTGGCGTCCCTCCTTTTGCGCCAGCTGCACAACCTGGGCTACGACCGGCAGCTCTTTGGATCGACCTCCGGGAATCCGTCTCCCGAGCTGCGGTCTTCTACCAGGACCTGCTCAGGACCCGGAGCATGTTTTCTGTCGGCCGAGACGCCGTTCCGACCGAGGGCGAAGGACTCCTGCTGGAGCCCCTGCTACACAACCCCCACCTGGGTGCGCAGGCGTTGGAGTCCCCCTCAGTGCGGCGGTGCTGATCTCGGCCAAGGTGACCAGAGTCTGGGATCTCCTGGATCGCGAGCGGTCGGAGTGGCTGACGCCCGAGTCGCTGGTCGCCAGGGCGGCTCGGGCGACCCTCAGGATGGCCAGCCGTGCGATCCGGGAGTGCAAAGCAGCGTTGCACCCAGACTCTGTCAGGTATCTCGAGGGAGTTCTCAGGACCGGGGAGCCATCTTCCACCCCCCCCCCCTACCCCGGCTCTCCGGTCCTGCTGATCGAACCCAAGGCCCGAGACCCCACTCCGCCTCCCCTCGAGAACAACCTGAGCAGGATCTCGCAGTTCTCCTCGACCCCCCTCCGATCCACGTCGAGGAGGACCCTGTACGCGATGACGCTCCACACCCTCCACTTCCCCGCCCTCGTCTCCCGCTGAGACACCGCATGGCGGTAGACCCTCCGACCACCGGAGGGCGAGAGTCCCCAGTGGGAGGCCCTGTACTCCCCGCTGGTCTCCAGAGGAGCCGGGGACTTGGGGTGGAGGGTCCTGCACGGAGCGCTCGCGTCAGGAGAGATCCTGCGTCATTTACCAACTTCGGACGCCGCATGCCCTTTCTGCGGTCAGTCCGAGTCGGTAAGTCACATTTATTTTCTTTGCGCCAGGCTGCAGCCTTTCTTCATCTTCTTGAAGAACCTTTTGCTGTAGTTCTGGCTGCATTTCTCCCCAACCCTCCTCATTTTCGGGCATCCTGTCCGTGGCTCCAGCAAGAAGAGAGACCTCCTGGTGAATCTGCTCCTGGCTCTTGGCAAACTTACCATCTACAAGACCAGGAAGCATAAGATCACCGGGGAGGGTCTCTTTGACTGTGGGGCCATGTTCAGGGCCCTACTTCGTTCCCGGGTGGCGTTAGAGCACGCCGACGCGGAGTCCACTGGCGACATGACGGCTTTTGTCTTCCAGTGGTCTCTGGGTGGCGTGCTCTGCACCCCCCCCTTTGTTTTGAACATTTAATTTACAAAAAAAAAAAACTGGGTTAGTTAATGGCCGGTTTTTGTTGGAACCCCGTTTTGATTAGGGGGTGCCAAACTGAATCTTTTCACCGGCTGCCTTTGGGCAGCTGGTGCGTCGGCTGCCAATAGGCAGCCGGCGCAGTTTGTCACCGGCATTAAATAGGCTGTCTGAAGAGGTGAGGCTAGAGGAGACGCCGGAATGTGGTCAGGGACTGGGCAGTCCTGACATCTGTAGGAAGGTCCTTCCACCACTGCGGGGCGAGGGTGGAGAAGGAGCGGGCTCTGGAGGCAGGGGAGCGTAGAGGAGGGAGAGCCAGTCTTCTAGTGCAGGCGGAGCGGAGAGATCGAGTGGGGGTGTAGGGAGAGATGAGGGTCTGGAGGTAGCTGGGTGCAGTCTGGTCAAGGCATCTGTAGGCTAGTACAAGAGTCTTGAACTGGATGCGAGTGGTGATCAGTAGCCAGTGGAGTGAGCGGAGTAGTGGAGTTGCATGGGATGAGCTGGAGCAGACGGGTGGCGGACGCAGGGAGGCCAGCCAGGAGGGAGTTGCAGTAGTCTAGGCGGGAGAGTACCAAGGCCTGGACCAGGAGCTGGGTGGCATAGTTGGTGAGGAAGGGTCAGATTCTTCGGATGTTGTTCAGGAAGCAAGCAAGTGCAGGAAGCAAATGCAGGAGAGATTTTTCTTTCTTTGATTTTTCCTTCTTTTTAAAACACTTCTTTTATTGCTTTGTTAATTTTACTTTAAAGCTTTTATTTTTGTACTTTAAGGAAAATTATTATATAATTAACTGTTTTTAGTTTAAAATCGTTTTGTTTTAAAAATCCCCATCTCTGCTGTGTGCAGAGTGGGGGAAGGGCAGGTAGGGAGCACAGGCCGTGTGCTCCTTTGTTTGCCCTTGGTTTGATTTTTGATTTTTCTTTCAAGTTTAAAACGATTTTTTAGTTTTAAACTTTGATTTATTTTTGAATTTTCTTTGTACCCCTGCACTATTGGAGTGCAGGGGTGTGTGAATTTGTATTCATTTATTTATTAAGAAAAAAATAAATAAATACAGTTGTTTGAAAAAGCAAAAACAAAACCAAAAAACCCACTTTGTTTGTTTCATTTTTATTTTTGCCCCTGTGCTATTGGAGTGCAGGGTGCGTGTGTGTATTTTATTTTATTTCTTTATTTAAGAATAAATAATTTTGTTGGGGGGGGGAACTAACCTTTGTGTTTTTGGTTGTTTTATTTTTATTTTTTTGTGTGTGCCTGTGACACGCTGAATGGTGTGGTGCAGTAGAAAGTGAATGTCCAGACTGAATTCTCCCAATAACAAAAAGGTTTTAATAATTAACAAACAAAAAGATCATAAAATAAATCTACTTGGAAAAATAATTAATAATAATAATAATAATAATAATAATAATAATAATAATAATAATAATAAGCCCCAGTACCAGCGATGGTAGTGGGGCAAAACTCAGCGTCCTGCTAAAACAAAAGTAAACAAAACACACTCCAATAACCACAGTCCTCCGTGCACGAAAATGTGCTCTTCTCTTTCAGGGTTTGTGGTGCGTGCGCTGTGCTGTGAAGTGCTGTGCGATGAGGGGCGTGCTCTGGGGTATGTGCTGGCTCGCTGGCTACAGCCTCCCGTCCTCCTGCTCCTCTGTTAACACACAAAAACAAAACACGTAATCACAAAAACAAAAACATCGGCTCCGGCCGATCGCTTTTAACTCAGCGCAAGGGAGGTTTTGGCGTAGCTGCTTCCCCTTTGTACCCAGCAAACTCCTCCCTGCAGTCAACGCGTCGCCTGGTTTCTCCAATAGAGGGCTGCCCGCAGCTGACTGCAATGGAATCGTCCTGAGTACTTGCAGCTCGTGCCCCTCCTAATATGGTTACCTTCCGGTTTCCAGCTACCACCGAGGTAGTAGATCTAGGAGGCAGCTTACCTTCCCCCTTACACAGCGCCCTTTCTAATCGGGAGGGAGATTTACAGCATCGATCCTTTCTCTCACTATCACATATCTCACCCCTCAGAGTGATGCCAAAGGAACACTCGGCCAACTCTACATTCCCCAATGGTCCCCCCTCCCTTGAAAAAAAATCTGCATTTTGATGCTTCTTACCCGCACGATGTTTCACTGTATAGTGGAAGGGTTGCAGCACCAGATACCACCAAGTTATCCGAGCATTATTGTCCTTCATCGTATGTAACCACCTTAAAGGAGCATGATCAGTGATAAGAGAGAAAGAACGCCCCAACAAGTAATAGCGAAGAGCGTGAGTAGCCCATTTGATGGCTAAACACTCCTTCTCAATGACGGAGTAGTTAATCTCCCTAGGAGCCATTTTTTTGCTCAGATAAATAGTAGGGTGTTCTAGGGTGTTCTTCTTCTTCTCTGTTGGGACAGGACCGCCCCCAGACCAATGTGGGAGGCATCGGTCTGCAGGATGAAGTCTTTGCTGAAATCTGGTGAAATCAGAGTGGGAGCTTGACAGAGTCACTTCTTGATCAAATCAAATGCCTCCTGACACTGCCCTGTCCATTTAACTATTTTTGGAGCAGCCTTTCAGGTGAGATCTACCAGGGGGTTAACTATGGTGGCATACTCAGGGATAAATCGGCGGTAATAGCCGGCTAACCCCAGTAGCGATCTCACCTGTGACTTGGTTCTCGGGATCGCCGTCTCCACCAGCGCCTGGACTTTGGAGGCGATCGGCCTCACCCGGCCATTACCCATAATGTAGCCAAGATATTGGGTCTCCTGTTTGCCAAATGCACACTTGCCCAGCTTGGCTGTTAACCCCACCTCCCTCAGAGACTGGAGGACGGCTGAAACTCTAACAATGTGCTCCTTCCAGGTGGAGCTAAAAATCACCACATCATCAATGTACACGGCGGCATACTGATGATGGGGAGCTAAGACCTGGTCCATCAGTCTCTGAAAGGTGGCAGGAGCTCCATGCAACCCGAAGGGCATGGTCCGGAAATGGAACAAGCCATCTGGGGTAGAGAAAGCAGTTTTCTCTTTTGAGCTCTGAGTCAGTGGAATCTGCCAGTATCCCTTCGTCAGGTCCAAGGTCGAAATCAACCGCGCCTTACCCAGTCGGTCGAGGAGCTCATCCACCCGGGGCATTGGATATGCATCGAACTTGGAGATGGCATTAACCTTTCGAAAGTCCACGCAGAACCGAGTGGAGCCGTCCTTCTTGCCCACCATCACGATAGGACTGCACCACTCGCTCCGGGAAGGTTCAATGACTCCGAGTTCAAGCATATCCTCCACCTCCTTGCGAATAGGAACCCTGCGACTCTCTGGGATCCGATGCGGTCTCTCCCGGACCCTGACCCTGGTGGAGTAATAATAGCGTGAGAAATAACATTAGTCCTGCCGGGCAAGTCAGAGAAAACATCATTAAACCTTTCCACTAACTGGTAGAGCTCTCGTTTCTGATCCGGAAGTAACTGTTCCCCCATTGGAATATGAGTTGTAGCTGGTGGATTGACAGTGGGACCAAAATCCTCTTCCAAACTGTCACCAGCTACAAATAGGGCCTCCCTTTCATTCCAGGGTTTTAGCAAATTGATATGATAAATTTCGGTTTTATTTCGGCGATCGGGTTGTCTAATTTCATAATTTACTTTACCAATTTCCCAAACCACCTCATATGGCCCCTGCCACTTAGCATACCACTTAGATTCCGATGTGGGAAGTAGCAACAGTACTTTATCACCTGGCCGAAAAGTCTGAATACGTGCTTGTTTATTGTACTGTTGCTCCTGGCGATGCTGAGCTAGTTTTAGGTTCTCCTGCGCCAAACGACCAATCAATGCTAGGCGGTCTCTTAACATAATTACATATTTGACTATGTTTTTAGAGGTTTTTGTTTGCTCCTCCCACCCTTCTTTCACAAGATCAAGGATACCTCGTGGTTGCCTCCCATACAGCAGCTCAAAGGGAGAGAACCCGGTCGAACTCTGAGGCACCTCTCTCACTGCAAACATTAGGTAAGGGAGGAGTTTAGCCCAATGTTTTTGCTCTTGGTTGACAAACCGTTTCAGCATCTGTTTCAAGGTCTGATTAAAACGTTCCACCAAACCGTCTGTCTGCGGGTGATAAACGGAGGTTCGGATCGACTTAATTTGCATCAATTTGTATAATTCTTTCAAACATTGTGACATGAAGTTCGTTCCGTGATCAGTGAGGATTTCTTTTGGAATCCCTACTCTAGATATAATATTCACTAACTCTTTAGCAATGGCTGCGGCACTAGTGGATCTCAATGGTACTGCCTCTGGATATCTGGTCGCGTAGTCCACCACAAACAAAATGTGCGTATATCCAGAGTCAGACTGGCTCAATGGACCCACTATGTCCATAGTGATGTGCTCAAAGGGAACTGAGATCAGGGGCAGTGGGACCAGCGGGGCCGGGCATTCCGCTACATATCGCGCCACCTCACTAAACACTCCCATCCAATAAAATCGAGCCAATATTCGTTCCCGAGTCTTATCGATACCTAAATGGCCCGAACAGGGGACATCATGAGCCAACCGCATGACCTCACGTCAAAAAGACTGGGGAACGAGTAATTGTGTTACAATCTGACTTGTGCTCGTGGCTTGGGATACTCTATACAGTAAATGCCCGACAATAATGTGGTGGGGATATGTAAGCGGCCGGCTATCCTCTACATCCTTCCCCTCGATAGACCGAACCTGCCCCTAGATGTGTACCAGCGAGGATCGTTCTTTTGCTCCAATGCTAGGTCCACATCTCGGTCCCAGAATTTCGGGATATCGAGCAGAGCTAAAGTAGCTTCAGCACTGGGGGCCTCAGTAACCTGCCCCGCAGGTCACACTGGGTCCCAACCCCTTTCTCTTACATTTGACTGATCCTGAGGCTTCCCCACCAAACCCCAACCTTGTTTCATTAATGTTCCCTCCCATTTTTCAACCCTTCGCTCTTTTTGTGTTTTTGGGCGAAATCGAGAGTGGAACAAATCGGTGTGCAGCGGGAAGATATTACCAATAGTTTCCCCGCTGCTCCCATGGTCTTACCGGAGACTGGCTTTACCGTTTTATTAATCATGCTGTCAAAATGCGGCCAGTCTCGACCTAAAATAACTGGATATGGCAGCTTTTCTGCCACAGCCACGATTACACGGCGGGCATGACATCCAACTGTCAAATCTAATTTGGTGAGGGGGTAGTCCTTGTTATCCCCATGAATACAGGAAATGACCACGACCCTCGTGACCACCAAGGTACCCCTTTAATAGAGCTCATCTTATTAAAGTCTGCCCACATCCTGAGTCCACTAATGCGTGGGTGCTCACCTCACCAACCCGTACATTAACAACTCAAGGCCCCTCCCAATCATTACGCCTGGTCTTACCTGATGCTGTCAGGGCGTAATGGGAGGTCACCCCACACTCCATGGCCGCTGGACAATTCTGCGCCAGGTGACCGACCTCCTGGCACGGTAACATGTGGGGCGAAAGGGTGCCCACGGAGCCTGCGTGTCCCGTTGCGGTTTGGCAGCGGGGAGGGTACTCTGCTCTTATCCGCTGGGGTCGCCCTCGCTCTCCACTGTGTTGGAGGGAGGCCGCCCATGGGGTGACGTTGCAGTGCTGGTCCGTGGGTAGTGGGGGTGATGCGTGGTGGTGGTGTTGCCGCTCGCGGTCTATTGGAGGCAGGAGCAGGTGGGGCAACCACTGGAGCAGCAGGTAGAGCGTCCTCGAACCCTTCAGCCAATCTGACCGCTGCCTCCAGCGTGGTGGGACGGTGGCGACTGACCCAGTTCCTCGTGTCTGGCCCCAGCACCGTCACAAATTGCTAAATGGCAATGAGCTTGGTGACCTGCTCTGCGCTATTGGTGCCGGGGCAGAGCCACTGGGTCACGTGGTCCACCAGCTGTTGTGCCACCACGCAGGGTCGCAGTCCTGGGGGTCGATGGTATTCCCGGAACTGGCGACGGTGGGTTTCCTCCGTGATGTCGAGTCGCTGGAGAATGGCCTGCCTCACTCTATCATAGTTGAGGGCATCTTCATTGGTTAAGGCTTGGTAGGCTGCCTGGGCCTCCCCAATCAAATTGGGCCCCAACTGGGTAGCCCACCAATCCCGAGGCCATTGCGCTGCCGTTGCCAGCCTCTCAAAGGCTACCAGATAGGCCTCAGGATCATCCTCCAGCGACATCTTTACCACCCTTATCTTCGGTAAGGGTGGCGTTGGTTCTGTCGCCGGTCCCCCGATTGGCTTCCAGGAACATGGCATGCATCCGGCTCCATCATGGTTGCCATTCCCTCCTGGTGTCTTCGCTCCTGCGCCTCCAATATTGCTCCTAATGCGGCGGCATCCATCCCGAGTCCCTCTTCTGATCACCAACTGTGACACGCTGAATGGTGTGGTGCAGTAGAAAGTGAATGTGCAGACTGAATTCTCCCAATAACAAAAAGGTTTTAATAATTAACAAACAAAAAGATCATAAAATAAATCTACTTGGAAAAATAATTAATAATAATAATAATAATAATAATAATAATAATAATAATAATAATAATAATAATAAATAATAAGCCCCAGTACCAGCGATGGTAGTGGGGCAAAACCCAGCGTCCAGCTAAAATAAAAGTAAACAAAACACACTCCAATAACCACAGTCCTCCAGCAAACTCTTCCCTGCAGTCAACGCGTCGCCTGGTTTCTCCAATAGAGGGCTGCCCCGCAGCTGACTGCAATGGAATCGTCCTGAGTACTTGCAGCTACGCGCCCCTCCTAATATGGTTACCTTCTGGTTTCCAGCAACCACCGAGGTAGTAGATCTAGGAGGCAGCTTACCTTCCCCCTTACACATCGCCCTTTCTAATCGGGAGGGAGATTTACAGCATCGATCCTTTCTCTCGCTATCACAGTGCCCCTGCACTATTGGAGTGCAGGGGTGTGTGTATGAATTTTTATTTTTTTGTTTAAAAATAAATAATTTTGTTTGTCTTTTGGTATACCCCTGCGCTGGTAACTGTTTGCAGTGCAGGGGTGTGTCTGTCTTGTCTGTGTGTGTGTGTGTGTTTTGTTTTTCTATTTAGAAAAATAAAAAATAAAAAATATTTTTTATTCCTCGGAGAAGGTGCGGTGTTATCACTGCAAGGAGCTGGGGCACCAGAAAAAGAGGTGCCCCAAGCTCCAGCAGGGTGCAAAGCCACCCGCGCCCCTCCGAGTCCACCTCTCCCCCAGGGCCCTCAAACAGGCCCGCAGAGGGGAGCAAAATCATACCCACCCCCCTCCCAATAACATCCGGGGAAAGGGAGAGAAGGCCCCGAGGCAGCCGGACCCTCAGGGCCTCCAGCGCCAGGGAGAAGGCCGCCGAGTGGACCACCGTCGCCGGAGAAAAAGAAGGTGGCGGCCAGGTCCACGGGGCAGCCAAGCAGAGGCGATGAAGCCCACCGCCACACCATCTGGCGGTGGGTCAGGGGAGTCCCTGAAAAGGGACTCCCTCGATGGCACCCCTGCGAGGCAGGGCGGCAAACCTGCCCAAAACCAAACACCTCATCCCGGGGTGAGGAGAGAGAGCTGCGGAGGTGAGCTCACAGTTGCTGTGACAAGGCAGGGGAGCTCACCGCTTGCTGCAATCCACCTGTCTTGGAGAAAAAGAAATCTACCAAGTCCACAAGCTAGCGTCAACCCTCAACAAGTTTGACCCAGCTAAAAGAGACATCACCATTGAAGGACATATCAGTCGCATTAGAGACAATGTAGAAGATTGCAGACTGACAAAGGACCTGCTTAAAGCCAAGCTGCTGTCTCTAACACTTGTTGACACAGTTCAAGAGTGGACTTCTACATTATCGACTGAAACTAGAAAACTTTGAGAAACTGTGTGAAGCACTAACACAGAGATACTCCAGGTATGGTGACTCCTGCACGGCCCTGCACACAGCCTGTCTCAGACAATGCAAGAAGGATGAGGACCCGAGACTTCTACGAGGAACTTAAACGCCTTTACCATGCTGGTGAGCCTAACCCTGGAGAAAATGTGGACAAACGCTTCAAACTGTACATTCGCAACTTGCCCCAAGAAGACAGAGTTGCTATAAGTGCGGTGGTAAATGCAGACACGCCCATACACGATATCCTGAAAGCTGCTAGGACAGTATGGCAATGCATAGGTTTCCAAAATGCCTGCAAGAAAAGTACAAGAAACTCCAAGTAGCAGCAGTTACAACCACATCAGACTTCCTTGAACCTGAGGGGTTGAACTGCCTCCAAATAATCCTACTTGGAAGAAAACACTGCCATCTAACAGCAGCCAGAAACCCACAGAGAGAAACCACCATGGCGACGAGAATACTCTGATGGGCCCCACAAGAACTACAATCAACACAAGAACTACAAACCACCTAACCATGAGGGATACCACCAAGGCAACAGGAGAGCAGATGATTGGAAGGAAAAGCAACAGGAACTTGAGCAGGAAGTGTAATGTTGTGTACGACAACACATGCAGAATTTGATGTCGACTCCTCCTCCTACTGCACCACATGCTACTGAGATGCCCCCTAGTGGATCTAGGAATTGCCAGGCCAACACCTCTAAACACGCACCTGACAGCTGACTAAGCCAAGATCCCTCTACACCTAGTAAAGTAAAGGCAATACACTTGCAAGGTGTGGAGGAGGAGCTCCAACCACTCGCAGAAACCCCAACACTGGAAGATGAAGCACACTCTCTCCAAGAAAAAGCATCCACAACCCAGGTCGAAGCAGAAGCGTCTAGTTTGACGAAACTAGCCGTCACAGCTCAAAAGCGAACCTATCTGGGCACCCTTATTAGGAAAGGCAGAGCTGAAAGATTGTACACAAAGGTACTCATTCAAGACGTGCTCCAAGAAGAGGCCTTCCTTGACCCAGGTGCCGAGATTACCCTTATAAACAAACAAACTGTTTGAGGCACTAAAAGCCGAACTGCAAATACAGGGTAGAACTGTGGATGAACACCCCAGTAAAATAAAGTTTACTGGATATGGCAGCAAAGAGGTTCAGCGACCCAGATGTAAGAGTTGGTTGGACATCACATTTAACCCTTTGCAGTCCATTTATTAAGTGCGCGTCAGGCACGTCAGGTCCAATTTATTTTCACACACGCAGTTAATTTTAGACGCGCTGTTTAAAAGTATTCCCCCCCCCCCCCACAGTCAAACGGGTTTAAAAGGCCCTGCATATCAACAAAGCACTCACTAGGCATCTCCAGCCCCGCCCCACCCTTTCGTTCGCTATAGCTTTCACATATGCCAAGAAATAAATAATAATAATAATCGTACATACCGATCAATCATCTCCTGATCACTCATTTTATCACCAAACTCCTCAATAATGCAATCCAAGTCATTATTTTATTACTATAACATTCAAAAAAGCTCTGCAAATGTCCGTGATAGTCTCTGTGCGCTGATGCAGTATCAGACAGCTTGTTTCCTTATGACCACCCATATGGGATGTTTGGGGCAGGTATGACTATGGGTATGACGCCCTTTTTTCTTTTTTTTTCCGGCTTGTCTTGGCTCCTGTCGCTCCCACTCAGCCATTGAATGGTTTTCTCGGCTTTTTCCGGAGAAAAAACGACTTGAAACCCGTTTTTTGCATTTTTTTGTTGATGTCGGACAGGGTCCGACAATGGACCGGATAGGAATAATTGCAATGTCTGACCAGGTCTGATAATGGACCGCAAAGGGTTAAAGGGACAAAAATCCATCACCCAAACCACGTCAGCTTCAGCGAGGGAAGAGAACGACTAATTGGCATGGACTTACTGCGCAGGCTGAAACCCATAATAGACTGCGATCAGAATGAACTATGGGCAGGCAGCAAAACTGGAGACAACTACCCACAAATATGCAAAATCCACACAGACCGCTACACTCCAAGTGGCAAAAGCGATGAAGATGCCATTGCAGCACTGGGTTTTGTTGTCACTGTCCCACAGAGCCAAACAGCCCATGCAGATGAGAATCCTTTAGACCTGACACTGCTGTTCCCTCCTGACTCCCAAGAGTTAACCACTAGCAGCCCCAGCATAAATGCAGAAAATGCTGCTACAGCAAAGCCCGAGCAAGAAGGCTGCTCAACCCAGGATGCTTGTCTCCTAGATGCGGAACCAGCACCCTTGTGCACAACCATCAACAAGGGGAGAAACCCACGTCCTACTACAAATAGAGGACACGGTTGCCAAACTTTATCCCCTCTACTTAACATATGAACGGACATTGATCAATGGAAAACTGTTCAAGAAACTTCAGAGGCTGAGAAGAAACCTTACCTTCATTGATAAAGCAGAGGACTTGCACAGTGTTCCCAACCACAAGGCCTGCAGAGCTGCAGGTAGATGCAACCTGTGGATCCAATTAGGAAACAGGAGACTCCTGCACACTGTCTATGTGCTCCCAGACCTCAGTAAATCTTTCTATCTTGGAGCAGACTTCCTAGTGCGATTCGGCATATGCGTGGATAGAATTGGTGAACAGCTGTGGACCGAATGTTTTAGGAAATTGGACATTTGCTTGAACTGCACCACCACCTTCCTTGCCAAACAAAGGCAGTAACTAGGTTCTGAAGTACAACAGCTGTTTTTAACGCTATTCTTCAGAAAGGGGGGAGTTGTAGGTTCTATAGACATTGTCATCTCAAATATAAAAAAGTTTCCCCTTTCCAGATTATGATAATGAACTAATCAGACAAAGGAAGGGGGAGCTATCAATCTAGATTTCAAGCCCATTCGCTACAAAATAGCCAATCGGAGCATGCAGCGGGAAATTCAAATAATCTGTTTGAAAAGTATAAAAGATGACTAAACATTAGCTCCTAGCCCCTGCTCTACGCCCCTAATCTGTGCCCCAGATCTACCCCCCTGCTTTATGCCCCTGCTCTATGCCCCAGACCTATGCTAGCCTCTCCGTTAGCCCCTGCTCTACGCCCCAGATCTACCCCCCTACGCTAGCCCCTGCTCTATTCCTCTGCGATAGCCCCCTGCGCTATCCCCTGACCGCTGATCCCTGCTCGCTCAGATTCAACGAAACTACAAGACTGCACCTGGAGACCTCAGCATTTATCCATCAAGGTTGGGGGCCCTGACACTCGGAGAAACACAAGGTAACAGAACGCTGAAAGTGACTGCTTTCCAGGCTAGGTAACAATACTCTTAAATATCTATTCAGGTATTATGTGACCCCTTGTTGTTGTGTCAGTATGTACTAAGATTTCTTTGGTAAATTGATGTTTTAAACCTTAGTTCTCATTGTAGTGCTTTTAATGTGACTTTAATTGTGTAACTTTTGTATTATTTTCAAACTTATTTTGTTGCATGCTTAATAAATACCATCTTTCTAAGAAGAGATTCTCAGTATTGAATCATTCGCTCATGTTGAACAAACACGATTTATGAACTTTGAACAGTCTGGAATGTGGTCTATTTTTGGCTTGTTGCAACGTGTATATCGTTTTCAGAGAGCGATATTAAAAACGGGGTTGTACATTATAATAGGACACCATTTATTGTAGATGTCCCACCGAGATCTTAACAATCAAAGGTATCTCTTTATCCCCTACAGTTTTTGGAGGTCCTTTAATTTATTGCTTTTAAGAATATATTAACTGCCTACAATAGTACCCACAATTTAAGAGAAGTGTAAAGTATTGCATGCAGGCAATAAAAATTTGTATTATAAATATCATATGGGAAATACTGAAATTGAAGAAGGGAACTATGAAAAAGACCTAGGAGTTAATGTTGACTCAGAAATGTCTTCATCTAGAAAATGTGGGGAAGCTATAAAAAAGGCCAACAAGATGCTCGGATATATTGTGAGAAGTGTTGAATTTAAATCAAGGGAAGTAATGTTAAAACTTTACAATGCATTAGTAAGACCTCACCTAGAATATTGTGTTCAGTTCTGGTCACCTCGTTACAAAAGGATATTGCTGCACTAGAAAGAGTGCAAAGAAGAGCAACCAGAATTATCCCAGGTTTAAAAGGCATGTCGTATGCAGACAGGCTAAAATAATTTAATCTATTCAGTCTTGAACAAAGACTATGTGGCGATCTGATTCAAACATTCAAAATCCTAAAAGGTATAGACAATGTCGACCCAGGGGACGACTTTGACCTGAAAAAATAAACCAGGACCAGGGGTCACAAATGGAGATTAGATGAAGGGGCATTCAGAACAGAAAATAGGAAGCACTTTTTACATAGAATTGTGAGGGTCTGGAACCAACTCCCCAGTAATGTTGTTGAAGTCGACACCCTGGGATCCTTCAAGAAGCTGCTTGATGAGATTTTGGGATCAATAAGCTGCTAACAACCAAACGAGCAAGATGGGCTGAATGGCCTCCTCTCGTTTGTAAACTTTCTTATGTTCAATTGGTTCGCATGAAGCAATACAACACAAGAGCCAGCAGTTCTACAGCTCCTCTGAAGCTGCAGACGCTCGGGGGTATTCAGTCACGCACGCTCACGGAGCAAAATCTTGCTGACAATGTCGTAAGTGCACTATCGAAACTTTTGTAAATATACCATCAAAACGAAGACACAAACCACTAATACAGCACTTTACTTCGAATCAATACAATGCTTCGTTGACATAGTACTGGAAGAAAGAATGTATTTACTGTTTGTCAGATATTTTTAAATGAATGAATTCATCTTTGTTCAATAAAAAATTCATATGCATAGGCTTCGTGTGGAATGTTATTTTGTATGGTGACGTTTTTTATGGGGTCGGGGAGTTTATTATTAGTTTATTATAAACAAAATTGAGATTATAAAAAAATAGATTTTTTCAGAAATAATTTGTAATAATTATTTTCAAACCTTTGTCAAAAGTCTTGAATTCAATATTTCATTGTGATACAACAAAATAAATGTGAAAGTATAAATATCAAATTGCTATACATACTATTGAATATATACATACTATTATTGGTGTTTGTGCTACACCCTACTGTGGGATCCGCGCTGGCTCTAGCAGCTAAGTGAAGCAAAGAAGATGGTTTCTGTATGCAGAGATCCGAGTTTGCGTCTATGAAATATAAGGTTCATGTGTAATAGGCTATGATTTTTTCTAAATAAAAATATGTATGTTTATGTAGAAATCTTTGCATTCAAGTATGTTTTACTGAAATGTAATAAACATATTATGTTTCTCTGTATAGTATGCACTTTAAAAACACTTACAATTTGAACCAGGCTTTAATTGACTTGGGGTTCAGTTATATAAGTTTGTTGTATGCTTAATTAATCTATAATAATCTAGCCATCTGAGAGACATCGATGAAACAGTGAACTAATGAGGGGCTTCAGGCGATTTAACTATGTTAGTGTGGGGGCTTCAAATCATACACAGGGTTCAGTATCTCACTGAGGCTTCAAATCATTCACAGGAGCTCATTGAGGCTTCGGATCATTAACACGATTCAGTGATTCACTGCTTCAGGTTATTCAAATGGCCACTGCTTCATATGAAGCAAACAAATGACGCAACACGTCTCGAACCATATGAAGCAGTGTTAAATGGGTTTGCATGAAGCAACGCATCACGTGATCTGACTGAACCAGAATAAATACAATGCTTCATTAAAATCTATATTACTCCTGGAAAGAAGCATTTATTCATTTATTACTATGGCTGTCAAATTAAAGTTCAAATAAATGTCAATTTGTTAAATTAAATATAATATATATATATATATATATATATATATATATATATATATATATATATAGCATAGGCTTACTGTATCTGTGTGTGGGATGTTATTTTGTGTGGTTAAGTTTTTATGGATAGTGGGGGAGGGTTAGGTTTTTTGAATTACTTATGTTTTTCAATGTTTGAAAAAATGTTAATTACATTTTCAAAACTACCTGACAAATAAGTTTGGGTGAATAAGGGTGAATTGAATATCACTGTATTTTATCAGTATACATTAACAATAAAAGTATAAATATCAAATGGCTATACTAATGTGTGTTCTGAGGTCTCTATTATTGAATCCTTATTAACTAACAATTTGCATAGACCTTTTAAATTGTGTAGCTTATAAAAAGTTGAACATTAAGTTCCTTTTACAATTTCATATGCAACTTGAGATATCCAGCTCTTTTTATGTGTGCGTATATATATATATATATATATATATATATATATATATATATATATATAAAAAAGGTTCAGATTTGGCTAATTATTAGTTAAGTTCAAATAAGTAAGTGTTCTGTTGGAACAAAAACCAGCAGGACAGGGGTGCTCCAGGACCGGAGTTGAGAACCATTGCTTTAATTGACTTGTGGTTCAGTTACACTTCAAGTTTCCTGTATGTTTAATAGAATATAAAAATCTGTCCATCTCAAACACATCATTGAGACACTGAACTAATGATCCAATGTGCCATGCCTAATGAAATGCCTATGAGTTTTGGAGAGGGGCTTCAAACGATTAGCTTTGTGCCCATGAGGCCAAGGTTCAGTGTCTTGTTGAGGCTTCAAATCATTTAGCAGGTTCATTGTGTCAGTGAGGTTTCAAATCATTCACACGCGCAAGTGACTCATTGAGGCTTTGGATCATTCACATGATTCAGTGATTCACTAAGGCTTCAGGTGATTCAAATGGTCATCTACTGCTAAGCAAACAAGTGTTTTAATAGTCCCCCTTATTCAGGTTTTGTAGAAGCAAACCAATCAACTAATTTGTAAACTGAGTGCATCATTAATAAACTAGATGATAGTGTGGTGTGTAGCACATGCATTGAGCTGGTTAAACTCCTTTCTTTAAAAGGTAGGACACATTTAAAATATTAACCTATTACATTATTTAGGATTTAAGGTAATCTGTAAAACATAACTTCCATTGAATAAGTAGATACCCAATGTTACAATACCACCTACTTTATGTAACCCTGGAAATGTTTAAATCCTGATTGTTTCAATCAAAACTCTTTTTACAATGTAGGTAGATGTGTTGTTTTCCTCAGTTAAACACACACTATTAACCCTTTGTTAAATTATCTGTAGCATGTCTGAAGGAAGTAGAAGACATTCAAGAGTTTGGGAATGTTTCACCTTGTTTGCCATTAACAAGGTGACATGCTCTTTGTGTGCAGCTCTTCTGTCCTACACCAGGAACACCTCAGGGATGGTGTGACACTCGAGAGCAAAGCACACTGAACAGTATAATGTGCTTCAAGACAGTGGTAGTGCTACACCTTCAGCACATCATGTACCAGCTATGTTCCATTCAAATTCAAGTAATCACTACTTTTCACTGGGGTGCTTTTGGATAAAATGGGCATTATACACGAAGGAATAAAAGACAGTAGTACAGCACAGTACAAATAAGAGGGCAGTTAAGGGGCTTACATCAGTAATAACACTGGTGCCAATAAAGGGATGTGAAGGTGGTTAACTGTAGAAATAAATGGCTGAATCAATGTTAATAATTATTTTTCTCTTTGCCTATTCAGCAAGGTCCATGACAAAAAAAAAATGATAAGCTGGTTGATATGATTACCAGGGACTGTCAGCCTTTTTCAGTGGTTGAAGATTAAGGCTTCAGAAACTTTGTGCAGGTTAGTGATCCTCAGAATACGTTACCAAGCAGGAAGACTCTCTAGAACATGGTTACTTGTCAGTATACCATTCATAAACAAAAAGTTATGGAGGAGGTGCAGAGAGCTGACCATGTTTGCCTAACAGACATGTGGACATCTATAAACACTGAAGCTTACCTTGCAGTGACCTGTCACTTCATTTCTCACCAGCCCAAACTATCCAGTTTTTTACTTGATATATCCCATTTTAAAAGAACCCATACATCTGGCCACATCACCGAGTCCCGACTGCATTTGATGGACACTTGGAACCTCCGTGACATGGTTACTGCCTTCATCACTGACAATGCAGCAAACATGGTTGCAGCAATTTGAAAGATGAATATCTGTCATTTACCATGTTTTGCACACACATTGAACTTAATCGTGAAGAATGCCTCGCAGAATACCCCAGATCTGGAGCTTATCCAAGAGAAGACACGCAGAATAGTTGGGTTCTTCAGATCAAGCTCAAATGCAAAGGAAAAGCTCTCAGAAGTCCAAATCCTGCTTAACAAACCTCAACACAAGCTGGTGCACGAGGTAGACACAGTGGAACAGCACCTATGAAATGTTTAAGGCTTGTGGAGCAAAAAGAATCCATTGTTGCAGCCACTTTACATACAGATATAGTTCCCTTAAGCTCAGCTGAATGCGAAATTATGAAGGAGTGTCTTAGGGTGTTAGAACCATTTCATACAGCAACCTTGGAACTATCTTCAGAAAAAAAGTGTTTCAGCTTCAAAAATCATTCCCAACAAGAATACTTCAATGCGTGTTGTCACAGAAACACACTTCACCCTGCAGCTGAGGTTTTGACAGCACAGCTACAAGCAAATTACAGAGGAGGTGTGGTAGTGTCGAAACTGTTCAAATGCTTGGTCTCTACTCTGCTGGATCCACGTTTAAAAGTCCTTGCATTTAGAAACTCCACAAAATGCACAGGTAGCTTTAAGACACCCAACAGCAGAATGTGCTGCTCTGATTACTAAACAAGAAGCCTCTGCCTCAACATCAGCCTCAACATCCGCCTCTGCCTCAGCCAGCAGTCTTTGGGACATGTTTGACTTCAAGGTCAAAGAAACACAAAAAGCTCACAGTGTTACTTCCAATGCCACTGTTGAAGTGCAGAGGTACATTAGTGACGCTTACCTTGAGCAGTCGCAGATCCAATCAATCACTGGTCTGTGAACTCAGCGACATATCCACATCTTTTTAAACTTGCAAAAAAATATTTAGCCATACCTGCAACATCTGTTCCTTGTGAAGGCATTTTCAAAATCTGAGGAGCTAATTAGCAAAAAGGAACAGACTAAAAAGTAGTACGGTTCAGCATATCTTGTTTTTGAATCACAACAAACCGCTTAATAGCAACTAAAATATTTCACTTTTTTTTTTTAAATCAAAGTGTGGACAGAAGAGATGTTTTTTCAAGGAGTTTATTTTATATATAACTTGGCTATATACATACACATTTATAATGTAAATTTGATAATGGATATTCTTTTTCAAATGAGCAACAAATGAAATGTTTAGTAAAGTTCCTGTGTTTGTTTTTAAAAAAAAGACACTGTGTCTTTTTACTTTAACAAACATTTTAGTTGTATTTTTCAAACCAAAGAGCATAGCAGCATATATGTACAAATGGAGCTAATATATTTAACGATGCATTTCAAATGCCGAATTTTTTTTTTTTTTTTTTTAAATACTTCACTATAAATTAGCAAATATGAAACTTAGTTTTGCATTCCAGAAAATGGAATTACTTTTCTTATTTTAAACTAAAACCTGGAGATGACTACAAGCACCTGTAATTACACGTCTTGCTTGTTGCACCACTGAACTGGTTTACTGTCGATATATAAAATGTCACTTAAGTTAAACACAAATTTTCACGCCGAGTATGTTACCCGAATTCAGATGCCTTTTCTAAAGTAACTATCATGTTTGATTGTACAACAATTTTATATTTCAAGTAGCCTATGAATTATCCAACAAAAAAAAAGTTAAGTGTAGTTGATATATAATCAGATAATGGAGAAATTAAGTAAACAGACACTGTAAAAGCATGCTTTACGGGTCTATTGTGTAGAATTTCAAATGCCTTCTACCAGGAAATAGCAGCCTGTGTGAAACTGAGTATGTTCTACCAATAGATGTCACTATGGAGCACGAAGCGCTTCAAGTGATTCGGCTCAGTGAAGCTTATGAAGCAAATGGTTCAGAGGGTTCAGTGGCTCAAGAGGATTCACTTTCCCCACCAATAGTCAATGGTCCTGATGATATACAAGTCATCCAGTAAAAAGGCAATCTCTGCAACAGGTTCTCTTCTAGTTACATAAGGTACTATAGTAATTAGAGAAATCCACAGCATCATGCGGTGAGCCTTCCTCTGGATTGGACATTTTAAACGTAATAAATTGGCTTTTAACCAAGCACAACTAAACAAAACTGCCAGCATTTCTATACTGCACCGCAAACACAAATTAGTACTGAAATTCTGAACAGTCCCCATACACACCACCAGGTCAGTAACAATCTCAACTCTAAAAAGCAAAATGAAAATAACTTTCAATTACCGTCAGAATTATATTCCTACCATGAAGCCATATATTAAAAGAGGTAGGTAGGTGCCAGATCCAAGAATAAAACGCTGGGAAAGTCAATATTCATTACAATAAATATGCATTGTGGTAATCAAACAAAGAAAGAAAATACTGGGAAACAATTGTAGAGCAATGAGACTAAAATGTCCAAAAAGTGTCCCCTGGACTAAACTCATTGAATCCCAATAAAGCAAACACAAACTAAACTGAGCTTCTGAGAGGTGCTCGTTGAACCCCAGTACAACAAAAAAACAAATTAAATGGAGCCTTCTGAGAGAGGTGCTCGTTGAACCCCAATACAACAAAAAAACTAATTAAACTGAGCCTTCTGAGAGAGGTGCTCATTGAACCCCAATACAACAAAAAAACTAAATTAAACTGAGCCTTCTGAGAGAGGTGCTCGTTGAACCCCAATAAAACAAAAAAACTAATTAAACTGAGCCTTCTGAGAGAGGTGCTCATTGAACCCCAATACAACAAAAAAACTAATTAAAAACGTAGCCTTCTGTGAAAAGCGCTCGTTGAACCCCAATAAAACTGAGCCTTCTGAGAGAGGCGCTCGTTGAACCACAATAAAACAAAAAAACTAATTAAAAACTGAGCCTTCTGTGAGAGGTGCTCATTGAACCCCAATAAAACATTTCACACACTTGTTTTGATACGCTCTGTGTACCCTAGAAAAGGCTTTTTAATACCCTGTTGTACCCTTCATAAGGGAAAGCAGAGGTTGCCCAAAGAGCTCCCCAGTCACTAACACCTCTATGTAAATGCTGAAGTAGATGGACATTAAAGGTCAAGTGACTTTTACCATACAGAGTCTCAGTTTGGTTTACAAACTCCTTAAGAACCACACTTACTTTTCTAAGAGTTTCTCTAGTAATTGAGTCTGTCAAAAGATTATACACTGAATAGACCAAGTAAAATCAATGTAGAATGTATCTCAAAGGTAAAATCCCAGTTAAACATGGCAGTGAATAAAATAAGAGAAATGAGCGCCACTCACTGACTTTCCAATACTTCCTGTCATTTAAAGATCGTGGTGTTCTAGTTATTTCTTTTGGGGGAGAAATTTGCAAAAGCTTTCTGTCTATCATTTATTTTTCTACCTGCATACCAAGGAGAACAAGCATATGTACTGTCTAGCCACAAAGATACAAACACCCTTACTACACCAAGAAGAACAAAGTGCATGTATTCAGATACAAAAGACCGTGACATATTCAAAACAGATAAAAACAACAACGGGGAAGAGCCTTTAACACCATTCACTGGGTTTCCACTTTCAGAAGCAGCAATTGCATCTGCTTTGTGTTGTTCATGAGTTCTTATAGGTGGATCTTTTTCTTTAATGGGGTATACTCTAGTGAATCCTCTTCCCTTGTGAACATGCTGACCAGGATGGAGACAAAAGTCACAACCATACTTGCCATTAAACAGGGTTGTGTTACGAAGGGCTGGTCTAGCCACTGAATCTGCTGAACAAATTAAAGTATGTATTTTAACAACCTTCTGACCTTCTCCTGGAATTGTTACTGTTACACCTGTTTCATGCAAATCAGTTAACTCTTTAACAAAAACACTCAAGTAGCTATCCGTCCTGGGCTTTCCTGGGCCAAACCACAGACATGACAACAGAACATTGTTGATTCTTAACTTGTATGGGAGTTCATCAACCATTACCTGAATAGGCCAGAAACTGCTTCTGGATGATTTAAATACTGAAACACCATCACTGTTCCACTGAAGAGAAATGCCATTCTGACCAAACTGTGTGGGATTCCTTACTTTTTGGTACAGTTTTCCAGATGTGACATCACCTATCTCTCTGCTTCTAGTGTGGACATTTTTCTGGATGGAATCTAAAACGGCTTCTTTTTTAAGCAGTTCCTGCTTTTTCAATGGGAGCTGGATGAAAAAGTGACCAGCCTTTTTGTTTAATTCTTTATTAAACACCTCACCACATTCTGGACAGGAATCTACATTATCATTCTCAGGGCAGATGTATGATTGGCATATTTTACAAAAAAAATGCAGCACCATAGATGACAAGTCTGCACAATTGAACTTTTTGTACAGATGGTATTTGGTTGTTTTAGGAAAGTCTTTAACATGACATGACATAAGTTCAAGAAGATTATCCAAAGCAGAATCTGTCAGTCGATGTTTCAATGCAAAGGTCACTTTCATTTTTACTGAGCGGTGCTCCTGGATATAGTGGGTGATTGTCAAACTCATCCTACAGAAGAGAGGAAATACAGCTAGGAAGAGTAGAACCTACAGGAAGTCTTAAATGGTATTATCACTGATCAAAAACGTTATCTGGAATTCATAACTTTAAACAAACACAACAGGATATATCACAATTCATAAAATTCGTAAAAATGGTTTCATTCTGGATTTGCAAAAGTGTAAGATACTGTAGCGGGTGCTGAATGGATGGACTGTGGGGTGTATTTAAACAGGGGAATTTGAAAACAATTTTTGTCCAGTGTGTACTGTGTTAAGTGTTGTGGGCGCCAGGGTTGTATTGTATTTTGTGTGTGTTTCTCTCTCCCGCTGTTATCTTGCCTGCTGTTTCTGTGCAGTCTGCAAGTGTTGGCGTGAGTCGCTGTTTGTGTTCTGTTCTGTTCTGTGTTCTGAGTCGGGTTCACTTTTCTCAATAGCTACTTTACCAAACCAACGTAGTAAGGCCATCGTTTAGGTCAGTGTTTCCCGAACATCATTGAAACTACTAGCTCTTGAACTTCTACTTGAGTTCACGAGTGGTCTGAGGGAATCGTGAAATGTTTGGGTAATGCATTGTGACACCATAGAAACCAAAAACATAATAGTTCACCAAACGAAAAATATATCTGCACACTTGATTTTGCTAAATAATTCATGTGTTTCAAACCTGCCTACGCTCTTAAGTATGAATCAGTCAGAAACCACCATATGATGCACTTCAAGACCGCTAGTTAAGTTGCAGCTTCACGTGGGGTTTTGGGACACACACAATCGATCGAACGCCGCTGCAGTAAACTGTAATAATAATCTTCAAACTCCAAGTATGACTGTTATGGGGAATTGGAGATGTATCCCTATTTAGAGTGGTTCAAGTTAAGAGCTATTCCATTTTAACCTCACTGCCTGGTCTGATCTTTAATTTCCACCGTCGCCGCCGCAGAACATTGCCCATAGCATGCTCTACGCTACAATATTATACTTGAACACTACAAGCAATGCCATCTTAGGTCTTGCATGTTCATTTTAAAATAATGTACCCAAGGCATCGGTGGTCTCTGTATGTGTGTTATTGTGCTTATGAACTATTTTAAATTGCTTACATAAAGTACTCGCATTCATTCATGCAATATAATTTAACAATGTAATGTGTCAAGGGATAGAAAGAGCTGTAAGCCTAGGCTGTTAGCAAATTGGTTGTGAAATTGGTCAAAGCAAACTATATACACTCGTTAGTTCTAAATAAATGTAAATTAAGTAAATGTAATGCAGTTGTGCATATAATTGTCATTACTGGTTATATACAGTCAAAAGTTTGAGTACACCTGCTTGAAACCAGGTTTTTCATGATTATCTATGCTTTTAACTGTATAAACTTGTCTATAAACACTTAATATTTCATTATATGATATGTGTACTTATATAAGCTGATAATCATAAGTGAATTGCATTCAAAAATTTTATTTTTAAATGAAAATGTAAATCCTGTCAATTTCAATGAAATGATCACCCAAAGCAAGGGGATTTCAGTCTGAAGCCCAAGTCAGTTAAAAGTCTGAAATGTGTATAACACGGTGTTAAAACACTGGCCTAAGTATAAAAGTGTCTTTGTTAGATGTTCTCCGAGTTAACTAGTATGTTACCTAATTAACCTTTTGTCACCAATTATTAACAGGTGAGGGTCCATGATTACTATAAATATAGGTAGCATAGGCACAAGTTTGTCATTCCTGAATGTAAGGGAGCAGAAAATGGCAAAATACGCTCAGTTAAGCAAAGAAAAAAGACAGTCTGTAATTACTTTAAGAAATGAAGGTCAATCTTTAAGACAAATCGCAAGAACTTTGCAAGTGTCTGTAACTGCTGTGGCCAAGACCATCAAACGATTTGAAGAAACTGGCACTCATGAGGACCGAACAAGGTCAGGCAGGCCAAGGGTGACCTCAGAATCAGAGAACAAGTTCATTTGAGTCACAAGTCTGTGAAACCGGCGATTAACTGCCCCTGAAATACAAGCTCAGCTAAATGCTACTAGAAGTACAGATGTTTCAACATCAACTGTTCAGAGGAGATTGCGTCAAGCTGGCCTAACTGGAAGAATTGCTGCAAAGAAACCATTGTTAAGAGTGCAGAATAAGAGGAAGAGACTTGCCTGGGCCAAAAACACAGAAACTGGACGTTTGAGGAGTGGAAGTCGGTCTTATGGACCGATGAGTCAAAATTTGAAATATTTGGGTCCAACCGCCGAGTATTTGTAAGACGCAGAGACGGTGAGCGCATGAGTTCTGCATGTGTGGTTCCCACTATCAAGCATGGAGGAGGCAGTGTCGTGGTCTGGGGTTGCTTTGCTGGTGACAGAGTTGGTGATCTTTACCAAGTACATGGCAAGCTTAACCAGCATGGCTATCATAGCATACTTCAGAGGCATGCCATTCCATCAGGATTACGGCTAGTTGGGCAGTCCTTCATTCTTCAGCAAGATAATAACCCAAAACACACCTCAAGTTGTGCAAGAACTATCTGGCGAAGAAGGAAAGTGAAGGACAACTCAATCTAATGACCTGGCCTGCCGAGGCTCCAGACCTCGATCCCATAGAACTTGTATGGGACTGTGGAAGGGTGTGGGTATTCACTGACACGGGAGACAGAAATGGTAGTTGAAACACCACACAGGTGCTCTGTTTTATTTTTACTCCTGGGAGTTGCACCGTTTTATTTGAGCCTGTAGAGGGCGCGGTGATCCGTGGTCTGGCTACCAGCTATGGTATCCAGAACCTATGGGGAATACCACGGCAGGGTACTCAGGCACAGTCCAGCACTCGCAGGTGCTCACAAATCATGAAAAACAAAAAAGGCAAAAAGAAACAGGGAAAATAAAACACAGTAAGGAAAAACTACAAAATAAATGTGCTGCACTTCGCAGCGTAAATCTCCCCAGTCGCCGCTACCCGTACGACCCGAGCCTCCGTCCTACACTATGCTGTCTCCAGCTCACTGCACAACAATATCGGGGCTGCCCAACGATTCCCCACTTTTCTCTCTCTTTCTTTAAAATTATTTTCTTTAGTTTTTTTTTTCTTTCAGGACGTTTGTTTTCCTCCCGTCCCTCTGTAGTCACACGGGACCGCTTTGCTCGCTGTTTTTGTCTAAAGGGGCAGATCTGAGGAAACAGCAGAGTATTACTTTATAGGTTAAACAATCCCATTAAAGCCCTCCTCCCCGCCACTCAGAGAGAGGGGGAAAGCGCACACACCCTCTTCCCCACCTCTCTGTGTCACCGCCATGACTGGCAGGCAGACCCACTGGGACTGCCGCTCCCTTCCTGCAGCATCGTGCATGCGTCAGACGGCCAGTCCATATCTCTCCCTGTTACAGGGACGAACTGGACAGAAGAGTCAAAGCAAAGCTACCCACAAGTGTCCTACATCTCTGGGAATTGCTGTAGAAGAGATGGGAAGACATGTCAGGTGATTTCCTGCTGAAACTTGTTAACCGAATGCCTCGTGTTTGTGAGGCTATTATTAAGGCAAAGGGTGGCTATTTTGAGGAATCCAAGATTTAGAGACAATTTTCAATTTTCTTGAACATTACTTTGATACTCCTTATGTTTTGTTTTGTATATTGTAACATATGTTTTCATTTTCAAGTATTTACAGAAACGTATACGACGTAAAACATTGTCAATTATGAAAAAAACCTAGTTTCCAGCAAGTGTACTCAAACTTTTGACTGGTACTGTGTATATATATATATATATATATATATATATATTGTAAAAGATCGAACCTCTTCCGCGGTTCGTTGACCCTTTAAAAACACGGACCCAACACACAAATGGATTTTTTTGAAGCGCGGTTGCGCTATTTTTAATGAAAACACATAAAACAAAAATAAACAAACAAACAAACACCTAGCTCTCTTTGAGCACAAACTAAAACAAAACAGGAACCTAAACTAAACACAGGACAGCTAAGCTGTTTACCTGTAACAAAAACAAACAAAACCGCACACACAAAAAAGGCTTCACTCTACCTTTCTTTTAAATTACGGCTGTACCCACACACCAGCACAGTCGGGCTTCTACCCTCTTCAGCAGCCGCCCTGAGCAGACTGACTGCTCTCCTTAAATACTGGGCACCTGGCTCCAATTTTCAATAGTAGCCAGGTGCGGTAATGATCAACAATAAAACAATTATCAAAACAATTAAACAATTAACAAAACAAACCCAAAATGTGCCTACGCACATGTTTTCCTGCAGGAAGGATTTAACCCCCTCCCTGCTGTCTCACAATATGTATATACATGGGATTGGATGCTAAGCATACAGTATATACGGTAAGATTATATAACATTTAAAAGATTATATAGGTATTTTTCTTAAGATAATTTTACTTACATTTTGACAGTCCACTTCAAATTCACACTGGGTGGAGTGGCAGGAAGCCCTATTAAACTCTGTTTCATCTTCACCTGAATTGGAAACCTCTTCATCGGACAGCTGTAAAACAGTAATAATTTTGTGTATAATAAAGTAGATTTTACATTTATTTAAATTCAGAATTCTCATTTTTGCAATCTTTACTTTTTGGGTGGTTCAAACTACAGTCAGACGTATACCCTTCTCTCATATCAACACAGTTGTAACATTGTTTATTTTGGTTAGAGGTCTACAATGTAGCAGCCTACTTCAAGTTCAAAGTAGTATAATTGCTTATAGCCACATTGATCTCAGGGGAATCCTCATGCAACTGGTGTTCGAGGGCGCAGGGCGAGTTATATTAAAACATATTTCTACCACGAAAACCATTTGAAATGTACAGATTTTATCTATAAAACCGGATCATTAAGACATGCTTTAATTTACTCCTTAAATACTCCTTAATTTACTCCTTAATACTCTCGTGGGGTTAAATAGCATTCCCTTGTGAATTTGTATTGGAGCTATGAAATAGCTGAGCGAGATCCAGGGAAACTGAATTACACTTTTCTGTAAAGCCGATTCACCCATACATAAATAAAGTAAACATCTGAAGCACATTTTGTTTTAAGTGTCCTATAATTTAACTCTATGTATGGGATATCCAATTGCCTTTACACTTCCTTTCAAATAATGAATATAAGAGTAGAATTATCCCTCGGTAACATTATATCCAAAACCTATACTTTTCGGCAGGACAGTTCTCCTCATGGTTTTCAAGAAGTCCTGTTTCATCATCGAGGAAGAAAACCTGATCAGGTGTTAGGAAAGTGTTAAGGAAAGTTTCAGTTGGTTCCTCCTCATTTTCCGTTGAGCATCCAGGCTGGCTATAAGTACATTCATTTATTTCTATCCCTCTCCTTACTTTTGTCATACGAGGCATATCTTCTTCTGCTTCATGATGTAAGAAACGTTTATGACATCCTCTCCATTTCAATAAATGTCACCTTATCGGAGAGTAAACTGTCAGCAAAAGAGAGAAGTGCTGCTACCTGCCTGCATGGCGTGCACCCTACTTTTCAAATGTACCTGCACGAGACCAGCAAAGTGACCGTTTGTGTTTGACAGGTGGCTCCCACAGTATTACACACCACTTCATAGAGCAGTAAAGAGATAGAGAAAATGTCATTTGCATTGTTTGATTTTTTTGAAGAGAATGCGATAGAAATTGGCAAGAAAGAGTGGATTGTAGAATTTGATGAACGTAGTTACAAAAATAATGTAATTGAAACCAAAAATGTTTATGAGGTAAGATGGCCTGATGGTGGACTTAAACCTAGTGGAAAAGGGGACCTTCAAAAGAAAAATCCAAAATGGTTAACCTGTCCATCTTATGTACTGGCAATAGGTAAGACAAAGTGTAATGCTCTATATCAATTTGTCAATCAACTAAAAAGATGAAATAACGCTGAGGAAACTATATATATATAGTACTGTGCAAAAGTTTTAGGCAGGTGTGAAAACATGCTGTAAAGTAAGAATGTTTTCAAAAATAGACATGTTAATAGTTTATATTTATCAATTAACAAAATGCAAAGTGAGTGAACAGAAGAAAAATATACATCAAATCAATATTTGGTGTGACCACCCTTTACCTTCAAAACAGCATCAATTCTTCTAGGTAGACTTGCACACAGTTTTTGAAGGAACTTGGCAGGTAGGTTGGCCCAAACATCTTGGAGAACTAACCACAGTTCTTCTGTGGATTTAGGCAGCCTCAGTTGCTTCTCTCTCTTCATGCAATCCCAGACAGACTCGATGATGTTGAGATCAGAGCTCTGTGGGGGCCATACCATCACTTCCAGGACTCCTTGTTCTTCTTTACGCTGAAGATAGTTCTTAATGACTTTCGCTGTATGTTTGGGGTCATTGTCATGCTGCAGACTAAATTTGGGGCCAATCAGATGCCTCCCTGATGTTATTGCATGATGGATAAGTATCTGCCTGTACTTCTCAGCATTGAGGAGACCATTAATTCTGACCAAATCCCCAACTCCATTTGCAGAAATGCAGCCCCAAACTTGCAAGGAACCTCCACCATGCTTCACTGTTGCCTGCAGGCACTCATTCGTGTATCGCTCTCCAGCCCTTCGGCGAACAAACTGCCTTCTGCTACAGCCAAATATTTCAAATTTTGACTCATCAGTCCAGAGCACCTGCTGCCATTTTTCTGCACCCCAGTTCCTGTGTTTTCGTGCACAGTTGAGTCGCTTGGCCTTGTTTCCACGTCGGAGGTATGGCTTTTTGGCCGCAAGTCTTCCATGAAGGCCACTTCTGACCAGACTTCTCCAGACAGTAGATGGGTGTACCAGGGTCCCACTGTTTTCTGCCAATTCTGAGCTGATGGCACTGCTGGACATCTTCCGATTGTGAAGGGAAGTAAGGGAAGTAAGCATGATGTGTCTTTCATCTGCTGCAGTAAGTTTCCTTGGCCGACCACATGCGCACGCTAGGGATGTGCCAGGGACCGTTTGGCGTGCCGCTTGAACCCCGCGCGGGGTCGCTGGGCCCAGTGTGCATGGTGGGGAGGTGCCTGGGACCGTTTGGCGAGCCGCTGGTACCCCGCCGGGGATGCTGGTGCTTGTGCGCGTGCTGAGATTGTGCCAGGGACCGTTTACCGAGCCGATGGGACCCCGCATGAAGTCGATGGGGCGTGTGCTCGCACTGGGGATATGCCAGGGAACATTTTCGAGCCTGCTGGGTCCCCTCGCAAAGTCGCTGGGGCCCAGTGCGCGTGTTGGGGAGGTGCCAGGGACCATTTGGCGAGCCACTGGGTCCCCGTGCAGGGTCGATGGGTCCCGTGCGCGCTGGGGATGTGCCAGGTACCATTTGGCGAGCCGCTGGGACCCCGCCCGGGGTCGCTTGGCCCCGTGCTCGTGCTGGGGAGGTGCCAGGGACCGTTTGACGAGCCGCTGTGACCTCGAGCGAAGTTGCTAGGGCCTATGCGCGCGCTGGGGATGTGCCACGGACCGTTTTGCGGTGTCGCTTGGCCCCGTGCTCGTGCTGGGGAGGTGCCTGGGACCGTTTGGCGAGCCGCTGGGACCCCGTCTGGGGTTGCTGGTGCCTGTGCGCGTGCTGGGATTGTGCCAAGGACCATTTGCCAAGCCGCTGGGACCGCGAGCGAAGTCGCTGGGGCGTGTGCTCGCGCTGGGGATGTGCCAGGGACCATTTAGTTAGCCGCTCGGACCCCACATGCGGTCGCTGGTGCCCGTGCGAGCGCTAGGGAGTGGCCAGGGACCATTTGCGAGCCGCTGGGACCCCTCACGGGGTCGTTGGGCCCTGTGCGCGCACTGGGGAGGTGCCAGGGACCATTTGGCGAGTCGCTTGGACCCTGCAAGAGGTCGCTGTAGACCGTGCATTGGCTGGGGAGTTGCCAGGGACCTTTTGGCGAGCCGCTAAGACCCCGCACGGGGTCTCTAGGGCTCGTCCGCGCACTGAGGAGGTGCCATGGATCATTTGGCGAGTCGCGTGTGGTGTCGCTGGGACCCTTGCGTGATTGTTGGGCACCGTGTGCGTGCTGGGGAGGTGCCAGGGACCATTTGGCGAACCGCTGAGATCCCGCGCGGTGTTGCTGGCGCCCGTGCACGCGCTGGGGAGGTGCCAGGGACCGTTTCCGAGCTGCTGGAACCCCGTGCGGGGCCGATGGGCCCCATGCATGTGCTGCGGAGGTGCCAAGGACCGCTTGGCGTCCCGCTGGGACCCCGCGTGAGGTCGCTGGCGCTTGTGTGCGTGCTGGGGAGGTGCCAGGGACCGTTTGGGAAGCCGCTGGGATCCCTCGCGAAGTCGCTGTGGCCCGTGCGCGCGCTTGGGATGTTCCAGGGACCATTTGCGAGCCGCTGGGACCACATGCGGGGTCGCTGGGATCCGTGCATGTTCTGGGGAGCTGCCAGGGACCATTTGGCGAGCTGCTGGGACCCCACACGTGGTCGCTGGGCCCCGTGCGCGTGTTCGGGAGGTGCCAGGGACCGTTTGGCGAGCCGCTGGAACCCCTCCCAGGGTTGCTGGGGCCTGCGCACGTGATGGGGAGGTACCAGGGACCATTTGCAGTGCGCTGGGACCCCATGCGGGGTCGCTGGGCCCCGTGGGCGTGCTGGGGAGGTACCAGGGATCGTTTGGCGAGCCGCTGGCAACCCCGCACGGGTTCGCTGGGGCCCGTGCGCGTGCTGGGGAGGTGCCAGGGACCATTTGGTGAGCTGCTGGGACCCCACGCGTGGTCGCCTGGCCACGTGCGTGGGTTAGGGAGGTGTCAGGGACCATTTGGCGTGCCTCTGGGACCCCACGCGGGGTCACTGGGCCCAGTGCGCGTGCTGGGGAGGTGCCAGGGACAGTTTGGCGATCCGCTGGAACCCCGCCCAGGGTTGCTGGGGCCAGCGCACGTACTGAGGAGGTACTAGGGATCGTTTGTTTAGCCGCTGGGACCCCACGCTCGGTCGCTGGTGGTCGTGCGCGCGCTAGGGAGGTGCCAGGGACCATTTGGCGAGCCACTTGGACCCTGCATGAGGTCGCTGGAGACCGTGTGTTCGCTGGTGAAGTGCCAGGGATTGTTTGGCGAGCTGCTGGAACCCCACGTGGGGTCGTTGGGCCCCGTGCGCGTGCTGGGGAGGTGCCAGGGTCCGTTTGGCGAGCCGCTGGAACCCCGCATGGGATCGCTGGGCCCATTGCGCATGCTGGGTAGGTACCAGGGACCGTTAGGCCAGCCGCTTGGCCTCGCGTGCGGTCGCTGGTGCCCGTGCGCGCGCTGGGGAAATGCCAGGGATATTTTTGCGAGCTGCTGGGAACCTGCACGAGGTAGCTGGAGGATGTGTGTGGCAGGATGGCTTGCAGTGGTGAGGTGTGATGACGTCACGTACCAGGAAGTAACTGAACCAAAACAATGGATGGGCGGGTGAAGCTGAACGCTACTGCGGTCAGCGTATTTATTAAATAATAATACAAAACAAAAGATTTAAACAAATAACAAAACACAACACAAAAAGGCGCGATGGCCAAACAAATAAACAGAAACAAGTATATTTTAAATATAGCAATTGTTTTTCTTTCTTTCTTTCGCTCGCTCTCCCATGTTCTCCCGTACTCTCCTCTGTACACTCTCTCCCACAGCACGGACAGCTGCAGGTTCTTATACTCTGGCCGAGGGGTTAACTAGCTGTTAATTATCTTATTACCCTCGCCACAGTCTGCAGCGTTTGGTAAGGATGCGTGACTGTCAGCTAGTTAAATAATCAGTAGCTGATCAGTCACGCATCCTCACAGGGTTTTTAAATATACAAACACATTAAGAAATACGCGGCGCTGTTATCCGCGCCACAAACAATAATATAAATAATAAATAAATACATAGGGGCGGGACACTCCGCCACACATGCCCCCCCCTTGTGCACAGCACACATGGCCTTTTCGGCCACCTCCCCCCTTAGTCCCTAAAGTCCCGGCTAGCAGTCCCTGCCCAGGAACAGGGGAAGCAAGGTGTCTCCGGGGGCGGCCTCGGCAGGATGTCCTCCTCCCACCCCAACAACTGTAGCGTCCCAGTGGACCACGCACAGGCCGGCTCCAGACCTGCCCCCCCTTCTTCATGGCCGGCAGCTCCCTTCCGTGGGCCTCCGGCCACCCTTTCTCCTGCAGCGAAATTGCTGCGGGGGGAGCTGGTCTCCTGACCTCCCCCCCCTTCTTCATGGCTGGCAGCTGCCCTTCCTGGGGCTCCAGCCACCCTTTCTCCTGCAGCGAAATTGCTGCGGGGGGAGCTGGTCTCCTGACCTCCCCCCCCTTCTTCGTGGCCGGCAGCTCCCCTTCATGGGGCTCCAGCCACAGTATTTCCTGCTGCATGGCAGGACTGGTAGCGACCCCAGGCAAAACAGGACCCTCAGGAGGCGACGGCAGCAGCAGCGGACCCTCGGGAGGCAACGGCAGCAGCAGCGGACCCTCGGAAGGCAATCGCAGCAGCAGCGGACCCTCGGGAGGCGAACTCGGGAGGGGAGCCCCTGGCCATGGAGACGGCAGCGGGAGCTCCACTTCTCCCTCGTACCCTGTAACTGGTGGCTCTCCAGGCGATGCGGAACAACAGGCAGCCCCAGGCGATGCGGAGCAACAGGCAGCCCCAGGTGATGCGGAGCAACAGGCAGCCCCAGGCAATGCGGAGCAACAGGCAGTCCCATGCGATGCGTAGCAACAGGCATCCTTTGGCGGTGCAATTAAGGCATCCATGGGCGGTGCGAGGAAAGCATCCTTGGGCGGTGCGAGAAAGGCATCCTTGGGCGGTGCGAGGAAGGTATCCTTGGGCGGTGCGAGGAAGGCATCCTTGGGCGGTGCGAGGAAAGCATCCTTGGGCGGTGCGAGGAAAGCATCCTTGTGTCTAAGAGACACAAATGGCAAAATCATAGATGAAGAAAAAAAATAGCAAATATATTAAATGATTACTTTTCACAGGTTTTTACAAAGGAGGACATGGACAACATGCCCCACATGTCGACCTGTTCCTATCCAATTTTAAATAACTTTAGCATAACAGAGGCAGAAGTGTTAAAGGGACTAGGAGCTCTTAAAATAAACAAATCCCCTGGGCCGGGTGAGATCCTCCCAATAGTACTCAAAGAAATGAAAGAAGTTATTTCCAAACCGCTAACCAAGATCATGCAACAGTCTCTTGACACAGGGGTTGTACCGACAGACTGGAAAATAGCAAACGTAATACCGATCCACAAAAAGGGAGACAAAACCGAACCAGGTAACTACAGACCAATAAGCCTGACTTCTATTATATGTAAACTTATGGAAACTATAATAAGATCCAAAATGGAAAATTACCTATATGGTAACAATATCCTGGGAGACAGCCAGCATGGTTTTAGGAAAAGGAGATCGTGTCTAATTAACCTACTTGACTTTTTTGAGGATGCAACATTGAAAATGGATAACTGCAAAGCATACGACATGGTTTATTTAGATTTCCAGAAAGCTTTTGATAAAGTCCTGCATAAAAGATTAATTCTCAAACTGAACGCAGTAAGGATTCAAGGAAATGCATGCACATGGATTAGGGAGTGGTTAACAGGTAGAAAACAGAAAGTAGTGATTAGAGGAGAAACCTCAAAATGGAGTGAGGTAACCAGTGGTGTACCACAGGGATCAGTATTAGGTCCTCTGCTATTCCTAATCTACATTAATGATTTAGATTCTGGTATAGTAAGCAAACTTGTTAAATTTGCAGACGACACAAAAATAGGAGGAGTGGCAAACACTGTTGCAGCAGCAAAGGTCATTCAAAATGATCTAGACGGCATTCAGAATTGGGCAGACACATGGCAAATGAAATTTGCATGCAGGCAATAAAAATGTGCATTATAAATATCACATGGGAGATAGTGAAATTGAAGAAGGGAACTATGAAAAAGACCTAGGAGTTTATGTTGACTCAGAAATGTCTTCATCTAGACAATGTGGGGAAGCTATAAAAAAGGCTAACAAGATGCTTGGATATATTGTGAGAAGTGTTGAATTTAAATCAAGGGAAGTAATGTTAAAACTCTACAATGCATTAGTAAGACCTCACCTAGAATATTGTGTTCAATTCTGGTCACCTCGTTACAAAAAGGATATTCCTGCTCTAGAAAGATTGCAAAGAAGAGCAACCAGAATTATCCCGGGTTTAAAAGGCATGTCATATGCAGACAGGCTAAATAATTGAATCTATTCAGTCTTGAACAAAGAAGACTACGCGGTGATCTGATTCAAACATTCAAAATCCTAAAAGGTATAGACAATGTCAACCCAGGGGACTTCTTTGACCTGAAAAAAGAAACACGGACCAGAGGTCACAAATGGAGATTAGATAAAGGGGCATTCAGAACAGAAAATAGGAGGCACTTTTTTACACAGAGAATTGTGAGGGTATGGAACCAACTCCCCAGTAATGTTGTTGAAGCTGACACCCTGGGATCCTTCAAGAAGCTGCTTGATGAGATTCTGGGATCAATAAGCTACTAACAACCAAACGAGCAAGATTGGTCGAATGGCCTCCTCTCGTTTGTAAACTTTCTTATGTTCTTATGTTCTTAAGGCATCCTTGGGCGGTGCGAGGAAGGCATCCTTGGGCGGTGCGAGGCAGGGCAGGAGAAATCCTTCCCATGACAGTGGATGTGGAACCAGCAGGTATTCTCCCTCTGCTGGTGGAGGTGGAAATGGAACCAGCAGGTATTCACCCTCTGCTGGTGGAGGTGGGAGGGGCAAGCAGTCCTCCCACGGCGGCTGAGGCGGAACCAGCAGGTATTCACCCTCTGCTGGTGGAGGTGGGAGGGGCAAGCAGTCCTCCCACGGTGGCTGAGGCGGAACCAGCAGGTATTCACCCTCTGCTGGTGGAGGTGGGAGGGGCAAGCAGTCCTCCCACGGCGGTTGAGGCAGAACTAGCAGGTATTCACCCTCTGCTTGTGGAGGTGGCGGAGGCAGAGGCAACTCCTGCTGCTCTGCCCCTAGCGGTGGTGGAGACAGAGGCAGCTCCTGCTGCTCTGCTCCTGGTGGTGGTGGAGACAGAGGCAGCTCCTGCTGCTCTGCTCCTGGTGGTGGTGGAGACAGAGGCAGCTCCTGCTGCTCTACTCCTGGTGGTGGTGGAGACAGAGGCAGCTCCTGCTGCTCTGCTCCTAGTGCTGGAGACAGTGGCTAGGGCTTCTCACCCTCTGGCATTGGAGATGTCAGCGATGGGACCTCTCTCTCTAACGCTGGAGACGGCAGCAATGGCTCCTCTCCCTCTGGCGTTGGAGACGGCAGCAATGGCTCCTCTCCCTCTGGCATTGGAGACAGCAGCAATGGCTCCTCTCCCTCTGGTGCTGGAGACGGCAGCAATGGCTCCTCTCCCTCTGGCGTTGGAGACGGCAGCAATGGCTCCTCTCCCTCTGGCGCGGGACACCCCAGCGGGGCCCCTCCCATATCTGCAGCCAGGTAGTTGAGCACCATAGGTGCGATGTCTGGGAGGGATGCTGGGTGGTGTTGCTGTTCCCAGGCCTCCCAGCGCTCCCCATCTCTCTCCCACAGGAGGTTGATTACAGCAGGGAGGGCCTCCACAATATCCCTCTAAGGCTCTGAGAGTGGACCAGTCCGATGCAGAGGATGCAGAGGCAGCTCCTGCTCCTTTCCCTCGGATGGTGGTGGAGGTGAAACCAACATGTATTCTTCCCCTGCTAGTGGAGCCTTGGGCTGTGGACGCTCGGCCTCCCCCCTCTTGGGATGTGGACGGACCGACCCCTCATACTCCGGTTCCTGCTCTGGGCCATCTTCCTCCCACATGGGCGCAGGATGTTCAGGCTCCTCCCTCACCTGCCATGGAGGGGGTTGGTCGGGTGCTACATGCCCGACCTCACCAACAGCGAAGCACCATTCCTCACCCCTCAGACAGGTGAGGCAGACGTCCAGCACAGCAGAGACCCGGCGGGACTTGCGACCACCCCCAGGCTGTTGCACTTCCTGCTGCTGTTTCCTCCTTCCACTTCTTCCCATTATTTATTTGAAAAAAAACGAACAAACACAAAAAAACACACTTTTCTGTCCTGGTCCGGCTCCTGGAGGTGTTGTTTGTCCCACGCAGGACACCATATGTGGCAGGATGGCTTACAGTGGTGAGGTGTGGTGACGTCACGGACCAGGAAGTAACTGAACCAAAACAATGGATGGGCGGGTGAAGCTGAACACTACTGCGGTCAGCGTATTTAATAAATAATAATACAAAACAGAAGATTTAAACAAATAACAAAACACAAAACAAAAAGGCGCGATGGCCAAACAAATAAACAGAAACAAGTATATTTTAAATATAGCAATTGTTTTTCTTTCTTTCTTTCGCTCGCTCTCCTGTGTTCTCCCATACTCTACTCTGTACACTCTCTTCCGCAGCACGTACAGCTGCAGGGTCTTATACTCTGGCCAAGGGGTTAACTAGCTGTTAATTATCTTATTACCCCTCGGCCACAGTCTGCACGCATTTGGTAAGGATGTCAGCTAGTTAAATAATCAGTAGCTGATCAGTCACACATCCTCACAGGGTTTTTAAATATACAAACACATTAAGAAATAATATAAATAATAAATAAATACATAGGGGCGGGACACTCCGCCACAAGGTGCCAGGGACCATTTGGGGAGCCGCTGGGACCCCTCGCGGGGTCGCAGGGCCCCGTGCACGTGCTGGGGAGGGGCCAAAAACCATTTGGCAAGCCGCTGGGAACCCGCGCGAAGTCAATGGGGCCGGTGCGCACGCTGGGGATGTGCCAGGGCACATTGCGAGCCGCAGGCACCCCGTGTGGGGTCACTAGGCCAAGTGCGCATGCTGGGGAGGTACCAGGGACCGTTTGATGAGCCGGTAGGACCCCGCGCACGGTCGCTGGTGCCCGTGTGCGTGCTGGGGAGTAGCCAGGGGCCATTTGGCGAGCCGCTGGGACCCCGCGCGAAGTCGCTGGGGTCCGTGCACTCGCTTGGGATGTGCCAGGGAACATTTGCGAGCCGCTGGGACTCCGCGCGAGTTCGCTGGGCCCAGTACGCACGCTGGGGAGGGGTCAGGGTCCATTTGGTGAGCCGCTGGGACCACGCGCGAAGTCGCTGGGGCCCGTGCGCGCGCTTGGGATGTGCCAGGGACAATTTGCGAGCCGCTGTGACTCCGCACGGGGTCACTAGGCTCACTGCGTTTGCTGTGGAGGTGCCAGGGTCAGTTTGGCAAGCCGCTGGGACCCCGCTCGGGGTCGCTGGGGCCCGTGCGCGTGCTGGGGATGTGCCTGGGAGTATTTGGCGAGCTGCTCGGACCATGCGTGGGGTCGCTGGGGCCAATGTGCATGCTGGGGAAGTTTCAGGGACCGTTTGGCGAGCCGCTGGGACACCACGTCTGGTCGCTGGGCCCCATGCGCGTGCTGGGGAGGTGCCAGGGACCGTTTGGCCTGCCGCTGGTACCCAGCACATGGTCGCTGGGCCCAGTGCGCGTGCTTGGGAGATGCCAGGGACTATTTGGCGAGCTGCTGGGACCCTGTGCGGGGTTCCTGGGCCCGTGCTTGTGCTGGGGAGTTACCAGGGACCATTTGGCATGCCGCTGAGACCCCGGCGTGGTCGCTGGGGCCCGTGCACATGATGGGGAGCTGCCAGGGACCATTTGTCCAGCAGCTTGGACGTCGTGGTCGCTGGGGCTTGTGCACGTGCTGGGGAGGCGACAGGGACCGTTTGGATTGCCGCAGGGACCCCGCCCGGGGTTGCTGGGGCCTGTGCGCGTGCTGGGGAGGTGCCAGGGACCATTTGGTGTGCCGCTGGGACCCCGCGCGAGGTCACGGGGGCCCGTGCGTGAGCTGGGGAGGTGCCAGGGATATTTTGGCGAGCTGCTGGGACCCCACGCGGGGTCACTGGGGCCTGTGCGCGCACTGGGGAGGTGCCAGGGACCATTTGGCAAGCCTCTTGGAACCTTCACGAGTTAGCTGGAGACCATGTGTTCGCTGGGGATGTGCCAGGGACCGTTTGGCCGAGCCGCTAAGACCCCGCGCGGGGTCTCTAGGGCACATACGTGCGCTGGGGATGTGCCAGGGTCCATTTGTGAGCCGCTGAGACTCTGTGCAGGGTCATTGGGTCCTGTGCGCGTGCTGCGGAGGTGCCAGGGACCATTTGGCTAGCCGCTGGAACCCCGCCCGGGATCGATGGGACCCATGCGCGTGCTGCGGAGATGCAATGGACCGTTTGGAGTGCCTCTGGGACACCGCGCGAGGTCGCTGGGGCCCGTGCATGTGCTGGGGAAGTGCCAGGGACCATTTGCGAGCCACTGGGACCCCGCCAGGGGTCGCTGTGCCCAGTGTGGATGCTGGGGAGATTCCAGGGACCGTTTGGCGAGCTGCTCGGACCCAGCGCGGGGCCCAGTGCGCGCACTGGGGATAGGCCAGGGACCACTTGCGAGCCACTGGGACTCTGCCAGGGGTCGCTGGGCCCAGTGCGCATGCTGGGGAGGTACCAGGGATCGTTTGGCGAGCAGCTGTTACCCCGGCGCGGTCGTTGGGCCCGTGTGCGTGCTGGGGAGGTGCCAGGGACCGTTTGGCTAGACGCTGGGACCCTGCCAGGGGTTGCTGGGGCCTGTGCGCATGATGGGAGGTGCTATGGACCATTTGCCGAGCCGCTGGGACCCCGCGAGGGGTCCCTGGGCCCATTGGCATGCTGGGGATGTACCAGGGATCGCTTTGCGACCTGCTGGGAGCCCGTGCAGGGTCACTGGGGCATGTACGCACGCTGGGGAGGAGTCAGGGTCAGTTTGCCTAGCCACTGGGACCACGCGCGGGTGGCTGGGTCCCGTCGCGCTGCTGAGGAGGTGCCAGGGACCTTTTATCGAGCCACTGGGACCCTGCACGAAGTCGCTGATGCCCGTGCGTGCTCTGGGAAGTGCAAGGGACCATTTTTGAGCTGCTGGGAACCCGCGTGGGGTCGATGGGCACAGTGTGTGTGCTGGTGAGGTACCAGGGACAATTTGGCGAGGCGCAGGGACCCCGCACGGGTTCGCTGACTCCCGTCCTCGTGCTGGCGAGGTGCCAGGGACCGTTTGGCGTGCCGCTGGGCCCCCGCGCTGGGTCGCTGGGCCCAGTGCTCGTGCTGGGGAGGTGCCAGGGACCGTTTGTCGAGCCGCTGATACCCCGCGTGGGGACGCTGGCGCCCGTGCGTGCGCTGGGAATGTGCCAGGTACCATTTCCGAGTCGCTGGGATCACGCGCAGGGTCGGTGGGCCCAGTGTGCGTGCTTGTGAGGGACCAGGTACCGTTTGGCGAGCCGCTGGGACCCCGCGGCGGTCGCCGGTGTCTGTGCGTGCGCTGGAGACTTGCCAGGGACCATTTAGCGAGCAGCAGGGACCCCGCGACGCCTGCTGGGGATGTGCCAGGGACAATTTGGCGTGCCGCTGGTGCCCAGTTCAGGGTCGGCGGGCCCAGTGCGCGTGCTGGGGAGGTGAAAGGGACTATTTGGCGAGCTGCTGGGACCCAGCGGGGTCGCTGGGCCCCGTGCTTTGCTGGGGAGGTGCCAGGGACCATTTAGTGTGCCGCTGGGACCCCGGCAGGGTCGCTGGGGTTCGTGCGCACTCTAGGGAGGCGCCAAGGACATTTGTCGAGCAGCTGGGACAACGTGCGGGGTCATTGGGGCCCGTACGCACACTGGGGAGTGGCCAGGATCGGTTTGCCGAGCCGTTGGGACCCCGCTTGGGGTAGCTGGGCCCCGTGTGCGTGCTGGGCAGGTGCCAGGGACCGTTTGGCGAGCTGCTGGGACGCCGCTCGGGGTCGCAGGGGCCCGTGCGTGAGCTGGGGATGTGCCAGGGAGTATTTGCGAGTCGCTGGGCCCACGCGTGGGGTCGCTGGGCCCAGTGAGTTTGCTGGGGAAGTACCAGGGACCATTTTGTGAGCCGCAGGGACCCTGCACGGGGTTGATGGGGCCCGTGTGCATGCTGTTGAAGTGCCAGGGACCATTTGGTGATCCACTGGGACCCAATGGAGTGTCGCTGGGGCCCGTGTGCATGCTGGGGAGGTGCCAGGGACAGTTTGGCGAGCCGCTGGGACTCCGGCCGGGGTTGCTGGGGCCTATGCGCGCGCTGGGGAGGTGCCAGGGACCATTTTAAGAGCCGCTGGGACCCTGCGTGGGGTCACTGGGCCAACTGCATGTGCTGGGGAGTTACCAGGGACCATTTGGCGAGCTGCAGGGACCCCGAGCGAAGTCGCTGCCCTTGCGCGTTTGAAGTTGCCAGGGAGCTTTGGGGAGCCCCTGGGACTCCACGCCTAGGACCCGCGTGGGATCTCTGTGCCCGTCGTGCTCTGGGGATGTATCAGGGACCATTTGGCAAGTCACTGGGACCCTGCACAGGGTCGCTGGGCAGCGTGCGCGTGCAGGGAGGGCCCAGGGACCATTTAGCGAACCGCTCGGACCCCGCACGGGGTCTCTGGAGCCCGTCTTGCGCAGGGGAGTTGCCAGGGACCATTGGCGAGCCGCTGAGACTCTGCGCGATATCGCTGGAGACCTTGCGTTCGTGAGGGAGGTGCCAGGGACCGAGTCGCTGAGACCCCAGCGAGATCGCTGGAGACCGTCGCGTTCACGGGAGAGGTGCCAAGGACCGTTTGGAGAGCCGTTTGGAGAGCCGCTCGGACCCCGCTGGTTCTCTGGGGCCAGAGTGCGCTGAGGTGGTGCCAGGGAACATTTGGCAGTAGCTGGGAACCCGCGCTGGGTCGCTGGGCCCGTAGGCGTGTTGGCGAGAGGCCAGGGACCATTTGGCGAGTTGTTTTTAAATATACAAACACATTAAGAAATAATATAAATAATAAATAAATACATAGGGCGGGACACTCCGCCACAAGGTGCCAGGGACCGTTTGGGAGCCGCTGGGACCCCTCGCGGGTCGCAGGGCCCGTGCACGTGCTGGGAGGGGCCAAAACCATTTGGCAAGCCGCTGGGAACCCGCTGAAGTCAATGGGGCCGATGCGCGATGCTGGGGATGTGCCAGGGCACATTGCGAGCCGCTGGCACCCGTGTGGGGTCACTAGGCCAAGTGCGCATGCTGGGGAGGTACCAGGGACCGTTTGATGAGCGGTAGGACCCAGCGCGACGGTCGCTGGTGCCCGTGTGCGTGCTGGGGAGTAGCCAGGGCCATTTGGTGAGCCGCTGGGACCCCGCGAAGTCGCTGGGGTCCGTGCACTCGCTTGGGATGTGCCAGGGAACATTTGCGAGCCGCTGGGACTCCGCGCGAGTTCGCTGGGCCCAGTACGCACGCTGGGGAGGGGTCAGGGTCCATTTGGTGAGCCGCTGGGACCACGCGCGAAGTCGCTGGGGCCCGTGCGCGCGCTTGGGATGTGCCAGGGACAATTTGCGAGCCGCTGTGACCCCGCACGGGGTCACTAGGCTCACTGCGTTTGCTGTGGAGGTGCCAGGGTCAGTTTGGCAAGCCGCTGGGACCCCGCTCGGGGTCGCTGGGGCCCGTGCGCGTGCTGGGGATGTGCCTGGGAGTATTTGGCGAGCTGCTCGGACCATGCGTGGGGTCGCTGGGGCCAATGTGCATGCTGGGGAAGTTTCAGGGACCGTTTGGCGAGCCGCTGGGACACCACGTCTGGTCGCTGGGCCCCATGCGCGTGCTGGGGAGGTGCCAGGGACCGTTTGGCCTGCCGCTGGTACCCCGCGCGTGGTCGCTGGGCCCAGTGCGCGTGCTTGGGAGATGCCAAGGACTATTTGGCGAGCTGCTGGGACCCTGTGCGGGGTTCCTGGGCCCCGTGCTTGTGCTGGGGAGTTACCAGGGACCATTTGGCGTGCCGCTGAGACCCCGGCGTGGTCGCTGGGGCCCATGCACATGATGGGGAGGTGCCAGGGACCGTTTGTCCAGCCGCTGGGACGCCTCGCGTGGTCGCTGGGGCTTGTGCACGTGCTGGGGAGGCGACAGGGACCGTTTGGCTTGCCGCAGGGACCCCGGCGCGGGGTTGCTGGGGCCTGTGCGCGTGCTGGGGAGGTGCCAGGGACCATTTGGTGTGCCGCTGGGACCCCGCGCGAGGTCACGGGGGCCCGTGCGTGAGCTGGGGAGGTGCCAGGGATATTTTGGCGAGCTGCTGGGACCCCACGCGGGGTCACTGGGGCCTGTGCGCGCACTGGGGAGGTGCCAGGGACCATTTGGCAAGCCTCTTGGAACCTTCACGAGTTAGCTGGAGACCATGTGTTCGCTGGGGATGTGCCAGGGACCGTTTGGCCGAGCCGCTAAGACCCCGCGCGGGGTCTCTAGGGCACATACGCGCGCTGGGGATGTGCCAGGGTCCATTTGTGAGCCGCTGAGACTCTGTGCAGGGTCATTGGGTCCTGTGCGCGTGCTGCGGAGGTACCAGGGACCATTTGGCTAGCCGCTGGAACCCCGCCCGGGATCGATGGGACCCATGCGCGTGCTGCGGAGATGCAATGGACCGTTTGGAGTGCCTCTGGGACACCGCGCGAGGTCGCTGGGGCCCGTGCACGTGCTGGGGAAGTGCCAGGGACCATTTGCGAGCCACTGGGACCCCGCCAGGGGTCGCTGTGCCCAGTGTGGATGCTGGGGAGATTCCAGGGACCGTTTGGCGAGCTGCTCGGACCCAGCGCGGGGCCCAGTGCGCGCACTGGGGATAGGCCAGGGACCACTTGCGAGCCACTGGGACTCTGCCAGGGGTCGCTGGGCCCAGTGCGCATGCTGGGGAGGTACCAGGGATCGTTTGGCGAGCCGCTGTTACCCCGGGCGCGGTCGTTGGGCCCCGTGTGCGTGCTGGGGAGGTGCCAGGGACCGTTTGGCTAGACGCTGGGACCCTGCCAGGGGTTGCTGGGGCCTGTGCGCATGATGGGGAGGTGCTATGGACCATTTGCCGAGCCGCTGGGACCCCGCGAGGGGTCCCTGGGCCCATTGGCATGCTGGGGATGTACCAGGGATCGCTTTGCGACCTGCTGGGAGCCCGTGCAGGGTCACTGGGGCATGTACGCACGCTGGGGAGGAGTCAGGGTCAGTTTGCCTAGCCACTGGGACCACGCGCGGGGTGGCTGGGTCCCGTGCGCGTGCTGAGGAGGTGCCAGGGACCGTTTATCGAGCCACTGGGACCCCGCACGAAGTCGCTGATGCCCGTGCGTGCTCTGGGAAGTGCAAGGGACCATTTTTGAGCTGCTGGGAACCCGCGTGGGGTCGATGGGCACAGTGTGTGTGCTGGTGAGGTACCAGGGACAATTTGGCGAGGCGCAGGGACCCCTACACGGGTTCGCTGACTCCCGTCCTCGTGCTGGCGAGGTGCCAGGGACCGTTTGGCGTGCCGCTGGGCCCCCGCGCTGGGTCGCTGGGCCCAGTGCTCGTGCTGGGGAGGTGCCAGGGGCCGTTTGTCGAGCCGCTGATACCCCGCGTGGGGACGCTGGCGCCCGTGCGTGCGCTGGGAATGTGCCAGGTACCATTTCCGAGTCGCTGGGATCACGCGCAGGGTCGGTGGGCCCAGTGTGCGTGCTTGTGAGGGACCAGGGACCGTTTGGCGAGCCGCTGGGACCCCGCGAGCGGTCGCCGGTGTCTGTGCGTGCGCTGGAGACTTGCCAGGGACCATTTAGCGAGCAGCAGGGACCCCGCACGCCTGCTGGGGATGTGCCAGGGACAATTTGGCGTGCCGCTGGTGCCCAGTTCAGGGTCAGCGGGCCCAGTGCGCGTGCTGGGGAGGTGAAAGGGACTATTTGGCGAGCTGCTGGGACCCCGCGCGGGGTCGCTGGGCCCCGTGCTTTTGCTGGGGAGGTGCCAGGGACCATTTAGTGTGCCGCTGGGACCCCGGCAGGGTCGCTGGGGTTCGTGCGCACTCTAGGGAGGCGCCAAGGACATTTGTCGAGCAGCTGGGACAACGTGCGGGGTCATTGGGGCCCGTACGCACACTGGGGAGTGGCCAGGATCGGTTTGCCGAGCCGTTGGGACCCCGCTTGGGGTAGCTGGGCCCCGTGTGCGTGCTGGGCAGGTGCCAGGGACCGTTTGGCGAGCTGCTGGGACGCCGCTCGGGGTCGCAGGGGCCCGTGCGTGAGCTGGGGATGTGCCAGGGAGTATTTGCGAGTCGCTGGGCCCACGCGTGGGGTCGCTGGGCCCAGTGAGTTTGCTGGGGAAGTACCAGGGACCATTTTGTGAGCTGCAGGGACCCTGCACGGGGTTGATAGGGCCCGTGTGCATGCTGGTGAAGTGCCAGGGACCATTTGGTGATCCACTGGGACCCAATGGAGTGTCGCTGGGGCCCGTGTGCATGCTGGGGAGGTGCCAGGGACAGTTTGGCGAGCCGCTGGGACTCCGGCCGGGGTTGCTGGGGCCTATGCGCGCGCTGGGGAGGTGCCAGGGACCATTTTAAGAGCCGCTGGGACCCTGCGTGGGGTCACTGGGCCCACTGCATGTGCTGGGGAGTTACCAGGGACCATTTGGCGAGCTGCAGGGACCCCGAGCGAAGTCGCTGCCCCTTGCGCGTTTGAAGTTGCCAGGGAGCTTTGGGGAGCCCCTGGGACTCCACGCCTAGGACCCAGCGTGGGATCTCTGGGCCCCGTGCGTGCTCTGGGGATGTATCAGGGACCATTTGGCAAGTCACTGGGACCCTGCACAGGGTCGCTGGGCAGCGTCTTGCGTGCAGGGAGGGCCCAGGGACCATTTAGCGAACCGCTCGGACCCCGCACGGGGTCTCTGGGCCCGTGCGCGCGCTGGGGAGTTGCCAGGGACCATTGGCGACCCGCTGAGACTCTGCGCGATATCGCTGGAGACCTTGCGTTCGTGAGGGAGGTGCCAGGGACCGAGTCGCTGAGACCCCGCGCGAGATCGCTGGAGACCGTGCGTTCACGGGAGAGGTGCCAAGGACCGTTTGGAGAGCCGTTTGGAGAGCCGCTCGGACCCCGCGCGGGTTCTCTGGGGCCAGAGTGCGCGCTGAGGTGGTGCCAGGGAACATTTGGCGAGTAGCTGGGAACCTGCGCGGGGTCGCTGGGCCCCGTAGGCGTGTTGGCGAGAGGCCAGGGACCATTTGGCGAGTTGTTTTTAAATATACAAACACATTAAGAAATAATATAAATAATAAATAAATACATAGGGGCGGGACACTCCGCCACAAGGTGCCAGGGACCGTTTGGGGAGCCGCTGGGACCCCTCGCGGGGTCGCAGGGCCCCGTGCACGTGCTGGGGAGGGGCCAAAAACCATTTGGCAAGCCGCTGGGAACCCGCGCGAAGTCAATGGGGCCGGTGCGCACGCTGGGGATGTGCCAGGGCACATTGCGAGCCGCTGGCACCCCGTGTGGGGTCACTAGGCCAAGTGCGCATGCTGGGGAGGTACCAGGGACCGTTTGATGAGCCGGTAGGACCCAGCGCGACGGTCGCTGGTGCCCGTGTGCGTGCTGGGGAGTAGCCAGGGCCATTTGGCGAGCAGCTGGGACCCCGCGAAGTCGCTGGGGTCCGTGCACTCGCTTGGGATGTGCCAGGGAACATTTGCGAGCCGCTGGGACTCCGCGAGTTCGCTGGGCCCAGTACGCACGCTGGGGAGGGTCAGGGTCCATTTGGTGAGCCGCTGGGACCACGCGAAGTCGCTGGGGCCCGTCGCGCTGCTTGGGATGTGCCAGGGACAATTTGCGAGCCGCTGTGACCCCGCGCGGGTCACTAGGCTCACTGCGCTTGCTGTGGAGGTGCCAGGGTCAGTTTGGCAAGCCGCTGGGACCCCGCCGGGTCGCTGGGGCCCGTCGCGCGTGCTGGGGATGTGCCTGGGAGTATTTGGCGAGCTGCTCGGACCATGCGTGGGGTCGCTGGGGCCAATGTGCATGCTGGGGAAGTTTCAGGGACCGTTTGGCGAGCAGCTGGGACACCACGTCTGGTCGCTGGGCCCCATGCGCGTGCTGGGGAGGTGCCAGGGACCGTTTGGCCTGCCGCTGGTACCCACGCGTGGTCGCTGGGCCCAGTCGCGTGCTTGGGAGATGCCAAGGACTATTTGGCGAGCTGCTGGGACCCTGTGCGGGTTCCTGGGCCCCGTGCTTGTGCTGGGAGTTACCAGGGACCATTTGGCGTGCCGCTGAGACCCCGGCGTGGTCGCTGGGGCCCATGCACATGATGGGGAGGTGCCAGGGACCGTTTGTCCAGCCGCTGGGGCGCCTGGCGTGGTCGCTGGGGCTTGTGCACGTGCTGGGGAGGCGACAGGGACCGTTTGGCTTGCCGCAGGGACCCCGCCGGGGTTGCTGGGGCCTGTGCGCGTGCTGGGGAGGTGCCAGGGACCATTTGGTGTGCCGCTGGGACCCCGCGAGGTCACGGGGCCCGTGGCGTGAGCTGGGGAGGTGCCAGGGATATTTTGGCGAGCTGCTGGGACCCCACGCGGGGTCACTGGGGCCTGTGCGCGCACTGGGGAGGTGCCAGGGACCATTTGGCAAGCCTCTTGGAACCTTCACGAAGTTAGCTGGAGACCATGTGTTCGCTGGGGATGTGCCAGGGACCGTTTGGCCGAGCCGCTAAGACCCCGCTGAGTCTCTAGGGCACATACGGCGCTGGGGATGTGCCAGGGTCCATTTGTGAGCCGCTGAGACTCTGTGCAGGGTCATTGGGTCCTGTGCGCGTGCTGCGGAGGTGCCAGGGACCATTTGGCTAGCCGCTGGAACCCCGCCCGGGATCGATGGGACCCATGCGTGCTGCGGAGATGCAATGGACCGTTTGGAGTGCCTCTGGGACACCGCGCGAGGTCGCTGGGGCCCGTGCACGTGCTGGGGAAGTGCCAGGGACCATTTGCGAGCCACTGGGACCCCGCCAGGGGTCGCTGTGCCCAGTGTGGATGCTGGGGAGATTCCAGGGACCGTTTGGCGAGCTACTTGGACCCAGCGCGGGGCCCAGTGCGCGCACTGGGGATAGGCCAGGGACCACTTGCGAGCCACTGGGACTCTGCCAGGGGTCGCTGGGCCCAGTGCGCATGCTGGGGAGGTACCAGGGATCGTTTGGCGAGCCGCTGTTACCCCGGGCGCGGTCGTTGGGCCCCGTGTGCGTGCTGGGGAGGTGCCAGGGACCGTTTGGCTAGACGCTGGGACCCTGCCAGGGGTTGCTGGGGCCTGTGCGCATGATGGGGAGGTGCTATGGACCATTTGCCGAGCCGCTGGGACCCCGCGAGGGGTCCCTGGGCCCATTGGCATGCTGGGGATGTACCAGGGATCGCTTTGCGACCTGCTGGGAGCCCGTGCAGGGTCACTGGGGCATGTACGCACGCTGGGGAGGAGTCAGGGTCAGTTTGCCTAGCCACTGGGACCACGCGTGGGTGGCTGGGTCCCGTCGCGTGCTGAGGAGGTGCCAGGGACCGTTTATCGAGCCACTGGGACCCCGCACGAAGTCGCTGATGCCCGTGCGTGCTCTGGGAAGTGCAAGGGACCATTTTTGAGCTGCTGGGACCCCGCTTGGGGTCGATGGGCCCGATGTGCGTGCTGGGCAGGTGCCAGGGACCGTTTGGCGAGCTGCTGGGACGCCGCCGGGTCGCAGGGGCCCGTGCGTGAGCTGGGGATGTGCCAGGGAGTATTTGCGAGTCGCTGGGCCCACGCTGGGGTCGCTGGGCCCAGTGAGTTTGCTGGGGAAGTACCAGGGACCATTTTGTGAGCCGCAGGGACCCTGCACGGGGTTGATGGGGCCCGTGTGCATGCTGTTGAAGTGCCAGGGACCATTTGGTGATCCACTGGGACCCAATGGAGTGTCGCTGGGGCCCGTGTGCATGCTGGGGAGGTGCCAGGGACAGTTTGGCGAGCCGCTGGGACTCCGGTCGGGGTTGCTGGGGCCTATGCGCGCTGGGGAGGTGCCAGGGACCATTTTAAGAGCCGCTGGGACCCTGCGTGGGGTCACTGGGCCCACTGCATGTGCTGGGGAGTTACCAGGGACCATTTGGCGAGCTGCAGGGACCCCGAGCGAAGTCGCTGCCCCTTGCGCGCGTTTGAAGTTGCCAGGGAGCTTTTGGGGAGCCCCTGGGACTCCACGCCTAGGACCCCGCGTGGGATCTCTGGGCCCCGTGCGTGCTCTGGGGATGTATCAGGGACCATTTGGCAAGTCACTGGGACCCTGCACAGGGTCGCTGGGCAGCGTCTTGCGTGCAGGGAGGGCCCAGGGACCATTTAGCGAACCGCTCGGACCCCGCACGGGGTCTCTGGGCCCGTCTGGCGCTGGGGAGTTGCCAGGGACCATTGGCGACCAGCTGAGACTCTGCGCGATATCGCTGGAGACCTTGCGTTCGTGAGGGAGGTGCCAGGGACCGAGTCGCTGAGACCCCGCGCGAGATCGCTGGAGACCGTGCGTTCACGGGAGAGGTGCCAAGGACCGTTTGGAGAGCCGTTTGGAGAGCCGCTCGGACCCCGCGCGGGTTCTCTGGGGCCAGAGTGCGCGCTGAGGTGGTGCCAGGGAACATTTGGCGAGTAGCTGGGAACCTGCGCGGGGTCGCTGGGCCCCGTAGGCGTGTTGGCGAGAGGCCAGGGACCATTTGGCGAGTTGCTGGGAACCTACGCGGGGTCGCTGGGCCCCGTACGCGTGTTGGCTAGGTGCCAGGGACCACTTGGCGAGCCGCTCGGACCCCGCGTGGGGACTCTGGGGCCCATGCGCGGGTTGGGGAGGTGCCAGGGATCATTTGGCTTGCCGCTGGTACCCTGCGCTGGGTCACTGGTGCCCGTCTGCGCTGGGGTTGTGCCAGGGACCATTTGGCGAGCCTCTGTGACCCAACTGAGGGTCGCTGGGGAATATTCAGCGCTGGGGAGGTGCCAGGGACCATTTGGCCGAGCCGCAGGGGCTCTGCTCGGGGTTGCCGGGGCCCGTCGCGCGTGCTGGGGAGGTGCCATGGACAGTTTTGGTAGCCACTGGGACCCCACGCGAGGTTGCTGTGCCCGTCTGTGCGTTGAAGAGGTGCCAGGGACCATTTGGTGAGCCGCTGGGACCCAATGGAGGGTCGCTGGGGCATGTGCGTGTGCTGTAGAGGTGCCAGGGACCATTTGGCGAGCTGCTGGGACACCGTGCTGGGTCGCTGGGGCCTGTGTGCTCACTGGGGAGGCGCCAGGGACCATTTGGCGAGCCGCTGGGTCTCCGCGCGGGGTTGCTGGAGCCCGTGCGCGTGCTGGGGAGGTGCAAGGGCCCGTTCGCCACTGGGATCCCGCGCGGGTTCGTTGGGCCCAGTGCGCGTGCTGGGGAGGTGCCAGGGACCCTTTGGCGAACTGCTCGGACCCTGCGCGGGGTCTCTGGGGCCATTGCGCGCACTGAGGTGGTGTCAGGGACGATTTGGCAAGTTGTTGGGAACCTGGGCAGGGTCCCTGGGACCTGTACGTGCATTGGGGAGGGGTCAGGGACCATTTGGCTAGCCGCTGGGACCCCGCACAGGGTCGCTGGGGCACGTGCTCGTGCTGGGGAGGTGCCAGGGACCGTTTTGCGTGCCGCTGGGACCCCGCGCTGTGTCACTGGGCCCAATGCTCGTGCTGGGGAGGTGCCAGGGTCCATTTGGCGAGCCTCTCGAACCCTTTGCGTGATCTCTATGCCGCGTGCGCGCACTGGGGAGGGACCAGGGACCATTTAGAGAGCTGCTCGGAACCCGCACAAGGTCTCTGGGGCCAGTGCTTGTGCTGGGGAGATGCTAGGGACCACTTGGCGAGCCTCTGGAACCCCGCACGGGGTTGCTTGGCCCCATACGCGCACTTGGGAGGGGCCAGGGACCATTTGGCGACTCGCTGGGACCCCCCGCGAAGTCGCTGGGGCCCGTCGCGCGCTGTGGATATCCCAGTGCGCATGCTGGGGTTTAACAGGGAACGTTTTGCGAGCCACTGGGACCCCGGCGAGGTTGCTGTGCCCGTCGTTGCGTTGACGAAGTGCCAGGGACCATTTGGTGATCCACTGGGACCCAATGGAGTGTCGCTGGGGCATGTGCGCATGCTGGGGAGGTGCCAGGGTCCGTTCGCCACTGGGATCCCGCGCGGGTTCGCTGGGCACAGTGCGCGTGCTGTGGAAGTGCCAGGGACCATTTGGCGAGCCGCTGGGACCCCGCGCTGGGTTGCTGCGCCCCATACACGAGCTGGGGAGGGGCCAGGGATAATTTGGTGAGCCATGGGACCCCGCGTGGGGTCACTGGGTGCAGTGTGCATGCTGGGGAGGTGCCAGGGACCATTTGCCGAGCAGCTACGACCACACTCAGGGATAATTTGGTGAGCCATGGGACCCAGCGTGGGGTCGCTGGGGCCTGTGCACGTGCTGGGGTGGTGCCATGGACAATTTGCCAAGCAGCTGGGACACTGTGTGGGTTCGCTGGGCCCGTCGCGGGCACTGGGGAGGTGCCAGGGACCATTTGTTGAACTGCTCGGAACCCAAGCGTTTTTCTGGGGCCCGTGACGCACGCTGGGGAGGTGCCAGGGACCATTTGGCAAGCCGCTGGCACCCGTGTGGGGTCGCTAGGGCCCGTGTGCCTGCTGGGGAGGCGCCAGGGAAATTTTGGCGAGGCAGCTGGGACTCCGCGTGGGATCGCTGGGGCCCTTGCGCGTCCTGGGGAGGTGCCAGGGACGATTTGTCAAGTCGCTGGGACCCCGCGTGCGGTTGCTGGCCCCAGTGCGCGCGCTGGGGAGGTGCCAGGGACATTTTGGCGAGCTGCTGGGACGCCACACGGGGTCGCTGGGCCCCGTGTGCTCGCTGGGGAAGGGCCAGGGACCATTTGGCGATCCGCTGGGACCCCACACAGGGTCACTGGTGCCTGTGCGCGTGATGGGGAGGTGCCAAGGACCGTTTGGCGAACCACTGGGACTCCGCGCGGGGTCTCTGGGCCTAGTGCGAGTGCTGTGGAGGTGCCAGGGACCATTTGGCGAGCCGCTGGGACCCCGCGCGGGGTCACTGGGGCCCGTGTGCCTGCTGGGGAGGCGCTAGGGAAATTTTGGCGAGACGCTGGGACTCCGCACGGGATCGCTGGGGCCCTTGCGCGTCCTGGGGAGGTGCCAGGGACAATTTGTCAAGTCGCTGGGACCCCGCGTGCGGTTGCTGGCCCCAGTGCGCGCGCTGGGGAGGTGCCAGGGACATTTTAGCGAGCTGCTGGGACGCCACGCGGTTTCGCTAGGCCCTGTGCGCTCGCTGGGGAAGGGCCAGGGACCATTTGGCGAGCCGCTGGGACCACGTGCAAAGTCGCTGGAGCCCGTGCGCATGCTGGGGGTGTTGCAAGGACGATTTGCGAGTCGCTGGGACTCCACGCGCGGTCGCTGGGCCCCGTGCGCTCTCTGGGGAGGTGCCAGGGACCATTTGCCGAGCAGCTACGACCACACTCAGGGATAATTTGGTGAGCCATGGGACCCCGCGTGGGGTCGCTGGGGCCTGTGCACGTGCTGGGGTGGTGCCATGGACAATTTGCCAAGCAGCTGGGACACTGTGTGGGTTCGCTGGGCCCCGTGCGGGCACTGGGGAGGTGCCAGGGACCATTTGTTGAACTGCTCGGAACCCAAGCGTTTTTTCTGGGGCCCGTACGCACGCTGGGGAGGTGCCAGGGACCATTTGGCAAGCCGCTGGCACCCCGTGTGGGGTCGCTAGGGCCCGTGTGCCTGCTGGGGAGGCGCCAGGGAAATTTTGGCGAGACGCTGGGACTCCGCGCGGGATCGCTGGGGCCCTTGCGCGTCCTGGGGAGGTGCCAGGGACGATTTGTCAAGTCGCTGGGACCCCGCGTGCGGTTGCTGGCCCCAGTGCGCGCGCTGGGGAGGTGCCAGGGACATTTTGGCGAGCTGCTGGGACGCCACACGGGGTCGCTGGGCCCCGTGTGCTCGCTGGGGAAGGGCCAGGGACCATTTGGCGATCCGCTGGGACCCCACACAGGGTCACTGGTGCCTGTGCGCGTGATGGGGAGGTGCCAAGGACCGTTTGGCGAACCACTGGGACTCCGCGCGGGGTCTCTGGGCCTAGTGCGAGTGCTGTGGAGGTGCCAGGGACTGTTTGTCGAGGCACAGCGACCCCGCGCGGGGTTGCTGGAGCCTGTGCGCGTGCTGCAGAGGTGCCAGAGACCGTTTGGCGTGCCGGTGGCACCCTGCGCGGTGTCGCTGGGGCCCGTGCGCGTGCTGGTGAGGTGCCAGGGACCATTTGGCGAGCAGCTCGGAGTCCGCGCGGGGTCGCTGGGGCCCTTGCGCGTCCTGGGGAGGTGCCAGGGACGATTTGCCAAGTCTCTGGGACCCCGCGTGCGGTTGCTGGACCAAGTGAGCGCACTGGGGAGGTGCCAGGGACATATTGGCGAGCCGCTGGGACGCGACTCACCACGTGTAAAGTCGCTGGAGCCCGTGCGGCGTGCTGGGGTGTGCCAAGGACAATTTGCGAAGTCGCTGGGACAGCCCGCTGGGTCGCTGGCGCCCGTGCTCATGCTGGGGAGGTGCCAGGGACCATTTGGAGAGCCGCTCAGACCCCGCACATGGTCGCTGTTTCCTTTGCGCGCTTGGGAGGTGCTAGGGACCATTTGGCGAGCCGCTGGGACCCCGCGCGGGGTCACTGGGGCCCGTGTGCCTGCTGGGGAGGCGCTAGGGAAATTTTGGCGAGACGCTGGGACTCCGCACGGGATCGCTGGGGCCCTTGCGCGTCCTGGGGAGGTGCCAGGGACAATTTGTCAAGTCGCTGGGACCCCGCGTGCGGTTGCTGGCCCCAGTGCGCGCGCTGGGGAGGTGCCAGGGACATTTTAGCGAGCTGCTGGGACGCCACGCGGTTTCGCTAGGCCCTGTGCGCTTCGCTGGGGAAGGGCCAGGGACCATTTGGCGAGCCGCTGGGACCCGCGTGCAAAGTCGCTGGAGCCCGTGCGCATGCTGGGGGTGTTGCAAGGACGATTTGCGAAGTCGCTGGGACTCCACGCGGTCGCTGGGCCCGTCGCTCTCTGGGGAGGTGCCAGGGACCATTTGGCGAACCGCTGGGACCCGGCGTGGGGTCCCTGGGCCCAGTGTGCTTGCTGGGGAGGTTCCAGGGACCATTTGGCGATCGGATGGGACCCCACGCGGGTCGCTGGGGCCCGATGCACATGCTGGGGAGGTGCCAGGCATCAGATGGCGGGCCGCTGGGTCTCCGCTCATGGTAGCTGGAGCCCTTGCGCTCGCTGGGGAGGTGCCAGGGACCGATTGGCGAGCTGCTGGGACCCCATGCTGGGTAGCTGGGGCACGTGAGTGTGCTGGGGAGGTGCAGGGACCATTTGGCGAACCGCTGCGATCCGACGCAGGGTCGCTGGGCCCAGTGCGCGCGCTGGAGGAGATCCCAGGGACCATTTGGCGATCTGCTGGGACTCCGCGCGGGGTCTCTGGGCCTAGTCCCAGCGGCTCGCCAAAATTTCCCTGGCGCCCCCCCAGCAGGCACACGGCGACAGCGACCCCGCACGGGGTCCCAGCTGCTCGCCAAATGGTTCCTGGCACCTAACCAGCACGCGCACGGGCCCCAGCGACACCGCGCAGGGTCCCACCGGCATGCCAAACGGTCCCTGGCACCTCTGCAGCACGCGCACGGGATCCAGCAACCCCGCGCTGGATCCCAGCGCCTCGACAAACGGTCCCTGGCACCTCCACAGCACACGCCCTAGGCCCAGAGACCCCGCGCGGAGTCCCAGCAGATCGCCAAATGGTCCCTGGGATCTCCTCCAGCGCGCGCACTGGGCCCAGCGACCCTGCGTCGGATCGCAGCGGTTCGCCAAATGGTCCCTGCACCTCCCCAGCACACTCACGTGCCCCAGCTACCCAGCATGGGGTCCCAGCAGCTGGCCAATCGGTCCCTGGCACCTCCCCAGCGAGCGCAAGGGCTCCAGCTACCATGAGCGGAGACCCAGCGGCCCGCCATCTGATGCCTGGCACCTCCCCAGCATGTGCACGGGCCCCAGCGACCCCGCGTGGGGTCCCATCCGATCGCCAAATGGTCCCTGGAACCTCCCCAGCAAGCACACTGGGCCCAGGGACCCCACGCCGGGTCCCAGCGGTTCGCCAAATGGTCCCTGGCACCTCCCCAGAGAGCGCACGGGGCCCAGCGACCGCGCGTGGAGTCCCAGCGACTCGCAAATCGTCCTTGCAACACCCCCAGCATGCGCACGGGCTCCAGCGACTTTGCACGTGGTCCCAGCGGCTCGCCAAATGGTCCCTGGCCCTTCCCCAGCGAGCGCACAGGGCCTAGCGAAACCGCGTGGCGTCCCAGCAGCTCGCTAAAATGTCCCTGGCACCTCCCCAGCGCGCGCACTGGGGCCAGCAACCGCACGCGGGGTCCCAGCGACTTGACAAATTGTCCCTGGCACCTCCCCAGGACGCGCAAGGGCCCCAGCGATCCCGTGCGGAGTCCCAGCGTCTCGCCAAAATTTCCCTAGCGCCTCCCCAGCAGGCACACGGGCCCCAGTGACCCCGCGCGGGGTCCCAGCGGCTCGCCAAATGGTCCCTAGCACCTCCCAAGCGCGCAAAGGAAACAGCGACCATGTGCGGGGTCTGAGCGGCTCTCCAAATGGTCCCTGGCACCTCCCCAGCATGAGCACGGGCGTCAGCGACCCAGCGGGCTGTCCCAGCGACTCGCAAATTGTCCTTGGCACACCCCCAGCACGCGCACGGGCTCCAGCGACTTTACACGTGGTGAGTCGCGTCCCAGCGGCTCGCCAATATGTCCCTGGCACCTCCCCAGTGCGCTCACTTGGTCCAGCAACCGCACGCGGGGTCCCAGAGACTTGGCAAATCGTCCCTGGCACCTCCCCAGGACGCGCAAGGGCCCCAGCGACCCCGCGCGGACTCCGAGCTGCTCGCCAAATGGTCCCTGGCACCTCACCAGCACGCGCACGGGCCCCAGCGACACCGCGCAGGGTGCCACCGGCACGCCAAACGGTCCCTGGCACCTCTGCAGCACGCGCACAGGCTCCAGCAACCCCGCGCGGGGTCGCAGTGCCTCGACAAACAGTCCCTGGCACCTCCACAGCACTCGCACTAGGCCCAGAGACCCCGCGCGGAGTCCCAGTGGTTCGCCAAACGGTCCTTGGCACCTCCCCATCAGCGCACAGGCACCAGTGACCCTGTGTGGGGTCCCAGCGGATCGCCAAATGGTCCCTGGCCCTTCCCCAGCGAGCACACGGGCCCAGCGACCCCGTGTGGCGTCCCAGCAGCTCGCCAAAATGTCCCTGGCACCTCCCCAGCGCCGCACTGGGGCCAGCAACCGCACGCTGGGTCCCAGCGACTTGACAAATCGTCCCTGGCACCTCCCCAGGACGCGCAAGGGCCCCAGCGATCCCAGCGAGTCCCAGCTGCCTCGCCAAAATTTCCCTGGCGCCTCCCCAGCAGGCACACGGGCCCTAGCGACCCACACGGGGTGCCAGCGGCTTGCCAAATGGTCTCTGGCACCTCCCCAGCGTCGCGTCGGGCCCCAGAAAAACGCTTGGGTTCCGAGCAGTTCAACAAATGGTCCCTGGCACCTCCCCAGTGCCCGCACGGGGCCCAGCGAACCCACACAGTGTCCCAGCTGCTTGGCAAATTGTCCATGGCACCACCCCAGCACGTGCACAGGCCCCAGCGACCCCACGCGGGGTCCCATGGCTCACCAAATTATCCCTGAGTGTGGTCGTAGCTGCTCGGCAAATGGTCCCTGGCACCTCCCCAGCATGCACACTGCACCCAGTGACCCCACGCGGGGTCCCATGGCTCACCAAATTATCCCTGGCCCCTCCCCAGCTCGTGTATGGGGCGCAGCAACCCAGCGCGGGGTCCCAGCGGCTCGCCAAATGGTCCCTGGCACTTCCACAGCACGCGCACTGTGCCCAGCGAACCCGCGCGGGATCCCAGTGGCGAACGGACCCTGGCACCTCCCCAGCATGCGCACATGCCCCAGCGACACTCCATTGGGTCCCAGTGGATCACCAAATGGTCCCTGGCACTTCGTCAACGCGCGCACGGGGCACAGCAACCTCGCTCGGGGTCCCAGTGGCTCGCAAAACGTTCCCTGTTAAACCCCAGCATGCGCACTGGGATATCCACAGCGCACGCACGGGCCCCAGCGACTTCGCGGGGGGTCCCAGCGAGTCGCCAAATGGTCCCTGGCCCCTCCCAAGTGCGCGTATGGGGCCAAGCAACCCCGTGCGGGGTTCCAGAGGCTCGCCAAGTGGTCCCTAGCATCTCCCCAGCACAAGCACTGGCCCCAGAGACCTTGTGCGGGTTCCGAGCAGCTCTCTAAATGGTCCCTGGTCCCTCCCCAGTCCGCGCACGCGGCATCGAGATCACGCAAAGGGTTCGAGAGGCTCGCCAAATGGACCCTGGCACCTCCCCAGCACGAGCATTGGGCCCAGTGACACAGCGCGGGGTCCCAGCGGCACGCAAAACGGTCCCTGGCACCTCCCCAGCACGAGCACGTGCCCCAGCGACCCTGTGCGGGGTCCCAGCGGCTAGCCAAATGGTCCCTGACCCCTCCCCAATGCACGTACAGGTCCCAGGGACCCTGCCCAGGTTCCCAACAACTTGCCAAATCGTCCCTGACACCACCTCAGTGCGCGCAATGGCCCCAGAGACCCCGCGCAGGGTCCGAGCAGTTCGCCAAAGGGTCCCTGGCACCTCCCCAGCACGCGCACTGGGCCCAACGAACCCGCGCGGGATCCCAGTGGCGAACGGGCCCTTGCACCTCCCCAGCACGCGCACGGGCTCCAGCAACCCCGCGCGGAGACCCAGCGGCTCGCCAAATGGTCCCTGGCGCCTCCCCAGTGAGCACACAGGCCCCAGCGACCCAGCACGGTGTCCCAGCAGCTCGCCAAATGGTCCCTGGCACCTCTACAGCACACGCACATGCCCCAGCGACCCTCCATTGGGTCCCAGCGGCTCACCAAATGGTCCCTGGCACCTCTTCAACGCGCGCACGGGGCACAGCAACCTCGCGTGGGGTCCCAGTGGCTACCAAAACTGTCCATGGCACCTCCCCAGCACGCGCACGGGCCCCGGCAACCCCGAGCAGAGCCCCTGCGGCTCGGCCAAATGGTCCCTGGCACCTCCCCAGCGCGCGAATATTCCCCAGCGACCCTCAGTTGGGTCACAGAGGCTCGCCAAATGGTCCCTGGCACAACCCCAGCGCGCGCACGGGCACCAGTGACCCAGCGCAGGGTACCAGCGGCAAGCCAAATGATCCCTGGCACCTCCCCAACCCGCGCATGGGCCCCAGAGTCCCCACGCGGGGTCCGAGCGGCTCGCCAAGTGGTCCCTGGCACCTAGCCAACACGCGTACGGGGCCCAGCGACCCCGCGTAGGTTCCCAGCAACTCGCCAAATGGTCCCTGGCCTCTCGCCAACACGCCTACGGGGCCCAGCGACCCCGCGCAGGTTCCCAGCTACTCGCCAAATGTTCCCTGGCACCACCTCAGCGCGCACTCTGGCCCCAGAGAACCAGCGGGGTCCGAGCGGCTCTCCAAACGGCTCTCCAAACGGTCCTTGGCACCTCTCCCGTGAACGCACGGTCTCCAGCGATCTCGCGCGGGGTCTCAGCGACTCGGTCCCTGGCACCTCCCTCACGAACGCAAGGTCTCCAGCGATATCGCGCAGAGTCTCAGCGGCTCGCCAATGGTCCCTGGCAACTCCCCAGCGCGCGCACGGGCCCAGAGACCCCGTGCGGGGTCCGAGCGGTTCGCTAAATGGTCCCTGGGCCCTCCCCTGCACGCGCACGCGGCCCAGCGACCCTGTGCAGGGTCCCAGTGACTTGCCAAATGGTCCCTGATACATCCCCAGAGCACGCACGGGGCCCAGAGATCCCACGCGGGGTCCTAGGCGTGGAGTCCCAGGGGCTCCCCAAAAGCTCCCTGGCAACTTCAAACGCGCGCAAGGGGCAGCGACTTCGCTCGGGGTCCCTGCAGCTCGCCAAATGGTCCCTGGTAACTCCCCAGCACATGCAGTTGGCCCAGTGACCCCACGCAGGGTCCCAGCGGCTCTTAAAATGGTCCCTGGCACCTCCCCAGCGCGCGCATAGGCCCCAGCAACCCCGGCCGGAGTCCCAGCGGCTCGCCAAACTGTCCCTGGCACCTCCCCAGCATGCACACGGGCCCCAGCGACACTCCATTGGGTCCCAGTGGATCACCAAATGGTCCCTGGCACTTCAACAGCATGCACACGGGCCCCATCAACCCCGTGCAGGGTCCCTGCGGCTCACAAAATGGTCCCTGGTACTTCCCCAGCAAACTCACTGGGCCCAGCGACCCCACGCGTGGGCCCAGCGACTCGCAAATACTCCCTGGCACATCCCCAGCTCACGCACGGGCCCCTGCGACCCCGAGCGGCGTCCCAGCAGCTCGCCAAACGGTCCCTGGCACCTGCCCAGCACGCACACGGGGCCCATCGACCCCAAGCGGGGTCCCAGCAGCTCAAAAATGGTCCCTTGCACTTCCCAGAGCACGCACGGGCATCAGCGACTTCGTGCGGGGTCCCAGTGGCTCGATAAACGGTCCCTGGCACCTCCTCAGCACGCGCACGGGACCCAGCCACCCCGCGCGTGGTCCCAGTGGCTAGGCAAACTGACCCTGACTCCTCCCCAGCGTGCGTACATGCCCCAGTGACCCTGCACGGGCTCCCAGCAGGTCGCAAAGCGATCCCTGGTACATCCCCAGCATGCCAATGGGCCCAGGGACCCCTCGGGGTCCCAGCGGCTCGGCAAATGGTCCATAGCACCTCCCCATCATGCGCACAGGCCCCAGCAACCCCTGGCAGGGTCCCAGCGTCTAGCCAAACGGTCCCTGGCACCTCCCCACCACGCACACGGGGCCCAACGACCGCGCCCGGGGTAACAGCGGCTCGCCAAACGATCCCTGGTACCTCCCCAGCATGCGCACTGGGCCCAGCGACCCCTGGCAGAGTCCCAGTGGCTCGCAAGTGGTCCCTGGCCTATCCCCAGTGCGCGCACTGGGCCCCGCGCTGGGTCCATGTGCGGTTGCTGGCCCCAGTGCGTGCGCTGGGGAGGTGTCAGGGACATTTTGGCGAGCCGCTGGGATGCCACGCGGGGTCGCTGGGCTCCGTGTGCTCGCTGGGGAAGTGCCAGGGACCATTTGGTGAGCCGCTGGGACCACGTGCAAAGTCGCTGGAGCCCGTGCGCGTGCTGGGGGTGTGCCAAGGACGATTTGCGAGTCGCTGGGACTCCACGCGCGGTCACTGGGCCCCGTGCGCGCGCTGGGGAGGTGCCAGGGACCATTTGGCGAACCGCTGGGACCCGGCACAGGGTCGCTGGGCCCAGTGTGCTTGCTGGGGAGGTACCAGGGACCATTTGGCGATCGGCTGGGACCCCACGCGGGGTCGCTGGGGCCCGTGCACATGCTGGGGAGGTGCCAGGGATCAGATGGCGAGCCGCTGGGTCTCCGCACATGGTCGCTGGAGCCCGTGTTCTCGCTGGGGAGGTGCCAGGGTTTGTTTGTCGAGCCGTTGGGACCCCGTGTGGGGTCACCTGGCCCAGTGCACACGCTGGGGATGTTCCAGGGACATTTTGGTGAGCCGCTGATACAGCCCTCTGGGTCGCTGACGCTCGTGCTCATGCTGGGGAGGTGCCAGGGTCCATTTGGAGAGCCGCTCAGACCCCGCACATGGTCGCTGGTTGCTTTGCGCGCTTGGGAGGTGCTAGGGACCATTTGGCGAGCCGCTGGGACCCCGCGCGGGGTCACTGGGCCTATTGCGCGCACTGGGGAGGTTCCAGGGACATTTTGGTGAGCAGCTGGAACCCCAAGCTGGGTCGCTGGGGCCTGTGCGCGTGCTGGGGAGGTGCCAGGGACCACTTGGCGAGCCGCTTGGATATTGTGCGAGGTCGCTGGATACCGTGCATTTCCTGGGGAGGTGCCAGGTAGCCTTTGGTGAGCCGCTCGGACCCTGCGCGTGGTTGATGGGCCCAGTGCGCGTGCTGTGGAGGTGCCAGGGAACGTTTGGCGAGCCGCTGGGAACCCTCGCGGGGTCGGTGGGGCCCGTGCCTGTGCTGGGGATGTGGCAGGTAATATTTGGCGAGCCGCTGGGACCGTGCACGAGGTCGCTGGGGCCGCTGCAATCGCTGGGGAGGTGCCAGGGACCGTTTGTCGAGCTGCTGGGACCCCGCGCGGGGTCTCTGGGCCCTGTGCGCGCTGGGGAGGGGCCAGGGTGCATTTGGCGAACCGCTGGGACCCGATGCGGGGTCTCTGGGCTTTGTGCGCTTGCTGGGGAGGTACCAGGCACCATTTGGCGATCGGCTGGGACCCCACGCGGGGTCGCTGGGGCCCGTGTACATGCTGGGGAGGTGCCAGGGATCAGATGGCGAGTCGCTGGGATCCCGTGCTAGGTCGCTGGAGCCCCGTGCGCAAGCTGGGGAGGGGCCAGGGACCATTTGCGAGCTGCTGGGACCCTGCGTGAGGTCACTGGACTGAGTGGGCGTCCTGGGGAGGTACCAGGGATCGTTTGGCGAGCCGAGCGGACCCCGCACGCTTTCGCTGGGGCACGTGCGCACTAGGGAAGTGCCAGGGACCATTTGTGAGCTGCTGGGACAGTGCATGGGGTCGCTGGGCCGAGTGCGTGCTCTGGGGAGGTACCAGAGACTGTTTGGCGAGCCACAGGGACCCCGTATGAGGTCGCTGGGGCCCGTGCGAGTGCTGGGGAGGTGCCAGGGATCGTTTGGCGTGCCGCTGAGACCCCGCGATGGGTCGCTGGGGCACGTGCGCGTGCTGGGGAAGTGCCAGGGACCGTTTGGCGTGCTGCTGGTACCCCGCGCGGGGTCGCTGGGCCCCATGCACGTGCTGGGGAAGTGCCAGGGACCGTTTGGCGCGCCGTTGGGACCCCGCGCGGGGTTGCTGGGCCCTATACACGAGCTGGGGAGGGGCCAGGGATAATTTGGTGAGCCATTGGGACCCCGCGTGGGGTCGCTGGGTGCAGTGCGCATGCTGGGGAGGTGCCAGGGACAGTTTAGCGGTCCGCTGGGTCCCCTCCTGGGGTTGCTGGGGCCTGTGCACGTGGTGTGGTGGTGCCACGGACCGTTTGCCGAGCCGCTGGGACACTGCGTGGGGTCGCTGGGGCGTGTGCTAGCGCTGGGGATATGCCAGGGGTCTTTTGTCAGCCGCTGGGCCCCGCAAGCAGTCGCTGGTGCCCGTGCGCTGGTTGGGAAGGTGCCAGGGAACATTTACCGAGCTGCTGGGACCCCACATGGGGTCGCTGGGCACCTTGCACGCCCTGGGGAGGGACCAGCGACCATTTGGAGAGCCGCAGGGACCCCACACGGGGTCGCTGTGGCCCGTGCGCGTGCTGGGAGGTGCCAGGCACCGTTTGGCGTGCCGCTGGTACCCCGAGGGGTGTCGCTGGTCCCCTTACGCGTGCTGGGGAGGTGCCAGGGACAGTTTGGAGTGCCTCTGGGACCCCACGCGGGGTCGCTTGGCGCCGTGCACGTGCTGCGGATGGGCCAGGGACCATTTGCTGAGCCGCTGGGAATCCGCCTCGAAGTCGTTGGGCCCAGTGCGTGCACTGGGGACGTACCAGGGACCATTTGGCGAGCCGCAGGGACCCCACACGGGATCGCTGGGCCCCGTGCACGTGCTGGGGAGTTGCCAGGGCGTTCTGCTGGTACCCCGCGAAGGGTTGCTGTGCTCAGTGCGCGTGCTGCAGAGGGGAAAGGAACCATTTGGCGAGCCTCTGGGACCCCGCCCGAAGTCGCTGGGGCGTGTGGTCGCGCTGGGGATATGCCAGGGACCATTTGCGAGCCGCTGGGACACCGCGTGGGGTCGTTGGTCCCTGTGGGCGTCCTGGGGAGGTACCAGGGATCATTTGGCGAACCGCGCGGACCCCGCACGCGGTCACTGCTGCCCGTGCGTGGGCTGGGAAGGTGCCAGGGACCATTTGGCAAGCTGCTGGGACCCCGCACGAGGTCGCTGGGGCCCGAGTGCTTGCTGGGGTGGTGCTAGGGATCATTTGGCGAATAGCTGGTACCCTGAGTCAGGTCGCTGGGGAACATGCGCGCGCTTGGGAGGCGACAGGGACCATTGTGAAAGCCACTGGGACCCCGCCCACGGTCACAGAGCCCCTTCTGCGCGCTGTGGATGTTCCAGGGACCATTTGGCGAGCCGCTGGGACCCTGCGCTGGCTCGCTGGGGCCAGTGCGCGCGATGGGGATGTGCCATGGACCGTTTGGCGAGCCGCAGGGACCACGTGCGGGGTCGCTGTGGCCCGTGCGCATGCTGGGGAGATGCCTGGGACCATTTGACCAGCCGCTGGGTCCCCGAGTGAAGTCGCTGGGGCCCGTGCGCGTGCTGGCGAGGTGCCAGGGATCATTTGGCGAGCCACTTGGACCCTGCACAGGATTGCTTGGGCCCGTGCGTGCGCTGTGGAGGCACCAGGGACCGTTTGGAGAGCCGCTGGGACCCCAAGCGACGTCGCTAGGGCCCGTGCGCGTGTTCGGGAGGTGCCAGGGACCATTTGGAGAACCGCTGGGACCTCGCGCTGGGCGCTGAGGACAGTGCGCGCAATGCGGAGGCGACATGGACCGTTTGGCGAACCGCTGGGACCCTGTGCGGGGTCACTGGGCCTCGTGTACGGGCTGGGGAGGTGCCAGGGACGGTTTGTTGAACCTCTGGGACCCCGTGCGGGGTCGCTGTGGCCCGTGCGCATGCTGGGAAGGTGCCAGGGACCCCGCACGAAGTTGCTGGGCCCCGTGCACACGCCGGGGAGGTGCCAAGGACCGTTTGTTGAGCAGCTGGTACCTCACACGATGTCGCCGGGGCACTTGCGCGTGTTGGGGAGGCGTCAGGGACAGTTTGGCGAGCCGCTGGGACCCCGGGCGGGGTCGCTGGGCCCAGTGCGCTCGTAGGGGAAGTGCCAGGGACCGTTTGTTAAGCCGCTGGGACCCAGCGTGGGGTTGCTGGGGCCCGTGCGTGCACTAAGGAGGCGCCAGGGACCGTTTGCAGAGCCGCTTGGACCCCGTGCTGGGTCACTGGGCCTTGTCTTGCGCGTAGGGATGTGCCAGGGACCGTTTGTTGAGCCGCTGGGACCCTGTGCGGGGCCTCTGGGGCCCGTGCGCCGCTGAAGGACACACAGACCGTTCCAGCGAGCTGCTGGGTCTCCACCGGGATCACTGGGGCCTGTGCGCCGCTGGGAGGCGCCAGGGGCCATTGGGCGAGCGCTGGGACCCCATGCAAAGTCGCTGGGGCCCGTACTCCGCTGGGGAGGTGCCAAGGACCGTTTGTTGAGCAGCTGGTACCTCACACGATGTCGCCGGGCACTTGGCGCATGTTGGGGGGCGTCAGGGACAGTTTGGCGAGCCGCTGGGACCCCGGCGGGTCGCTGGGCCCCGTGCGCTCGTAGGGGAAGTGCCAGGGACTGTTTGTTAAGCCGCTGGGACCCAGCGTGGGGTTGCTGGGGCCCGTGCGTGCACTAAGGAGGCGCCAGGGACCGTTTGCAGAGCCGCTTGGACCCCGTGCTGGGTCACTGGGCCTTGTGCGCGCGTAGGGGATGTGCCAGGGACCGTTTGTTGAGCCACTGGGACCCTGTGCGGGGCCGCTGGGGCCAGTGCGCGCGCTTGAAGGACACACGGACCGTTCCGCGAGCTGCTGGGTCTCCACCCGGGATCACTGGGGCCTGTGCACTCGCTGGGGAGGCGCCAGGGGCCATTGGGCGAGACGCTGGGACCCCATGCAAAGTCGCTGGGGCCCGTACTCTCGCTGGGGAGGTGCCAAGGACCGTTTGTTGAGCAGCTGGTACCTCACACGATGTCGCCGGGGCACTTGCGCGTGTTGGGGAGGCGTCAGGGACAGTTTGGCGAGCCGCTGGGACCCCGGGCGGGGTCGCTGGGCCCCGTGCGCTCGTAGGGGAAGTGCCAGGGACTGTTTGTTAAGCCGCTGGGACCCCACGCGAAGACGCTGGTGCCCGTACACGTGTTAGGAAGGTGCTAGGGACCAATTGGCGAGACGCTGGGACCTTGCGCGGGGTGCTGAGTTCCGTGCGCACAATGGGGAGGCGACAGGGACCGTTTGGAGAGCCGCTGGGACCCCGCGCGGGGTCACTGGGCCCTGTGCACGCGCTGGTGAGGTGCCACGGACGGTTTGTTGAGCCTCTGGGACCCCGTGTATTGTCGCTGGGGGCCGTGCGCGCGCTGTTGAGGTGCCAGGGACCATTTGGCGAGCCTTTCGGACCCCACGCAGGATCACTGGGCCTCGTGCGCGCCCTGGGCAGGTGCCATTGATCATTTGGCGAGCCGCTGGGAACTCACCCGAAGTCGCTGGGGCCCATGCACGTGCTGGGGAGGTGCCAGGGACTGTTTGTTAAGCCTCTGTGACCCCGTTCGGGTTCGCTGGGGCCCGTGCGTGCGCTGGGGAGGTATCAGGGACCATTTGGTGAGCCGCTGGGACCCCGCACGAAGTTGCTGGACCCCGTGCATGCACTGGGGAGGTGCCAAGGACCGTTTGTTGAGCCGCTGGGACCCCACACGAAGTCGCTGGGGCCTGTGCATGTTCTGGGTGAGGTGCCAGGGACCATTTGGCGAGCCGCTGGGATCCCACGCGGGGTTACTGGGGACCGTGCGCGCACTGGGGATGCGCCAGACATCGTTTGATGAGACTGGGACCCTGCGCGGGGTCACGGCCACGTGCACGCGCTGGGGAGGTGCCAAGGTCCATTTGTTAAACCTCTGGGACCCCGTGTGGGTTCGCTGGGGCAAGTGTGTGTGCTGGGGAGGTATCAAGGACCGTTTGTTGAGCCGCTGGGACCTCTCACGTCCCAGGGGCACTTGCGTGTGTTGGGGAGGTGATAGGGACCATTTGGCGAGCTGCTGGGATCTCGCGCTGGGCGCTCAGGACAGTTTGCGGAATACGGAGGCGACAGGGACCGTTTGGTGAGCCGCTGGGACCCCGCACGAACTTGCTGGGCTTTGTGCACGCACTAGTGAGGTGCCAAGGACTGTTTGTTGAGCCGCTGGGACCCCACGCGAAGTTGCTCGGGCCCGTGCGCGTGCTGGGGAGGTGCCAGGGATCAATTGGCGAGCCGCTTGGACCCTGTGCGGGGTCCCTGAGTCCCGTGTGTCCGCTGTTGAGGTGCCAGGGACCGTTTACAGAGCAGCTGGGACCCCGTGTGAAGTCACTGGGGCCCGTGCACTCGCTGGGGAAATGCCAGGAATCGTTTGGCGAGCCGCTGGATTCCCCCGCAAAGTCACTGCCACCTGTGCGCGCTCTGGGGAGATTCCAGGGACCATTTGGCCAGCCTTTGGGACCTCACGCAGGGTCACTGTGCCTCGTGCCCGCGCTGGGAATGTACCAGGGACCGTTTGTTGAGGCAATGGGACCATGCACGAAGTCGCTGGGGCCCGTGCGTGCGCTGGGGACGTGCCAGGGACCATATGACGAGCCACTGGGACCCCGTGCGTGGTCGCTGGGCCCCGTGCGCGCACAGGGGAGGTGCCAGGGACCGTTTGTTGAGCCGTTGGGACCCCAAGCGAAGTCGCTGGGGCCCGTGCGCGTGTTGGGGAGGTGCTAGGGACCATTTGGCGAGCCGCTGGGAGCTCGCGCAGGGTGCTGAGTTCCGTGCGCACAATGGGGAGGTGACAGGGACCGTTTGGCGAACCGCTGGGACCCCGCGCGGGGTCACTTGGCCCTGTGCACGCGCTGGGGAGGTGTCAGGGACGGTTTGTTGAGCCTCTGGGACCCTGTGCGGTGTCGCTGGGGGCCGTGCGCGCGCTGTTGAGTGCCAGGGACCATTTGGCGAGCATTTGAGACCCCCACGCAGGATCACAAAGGCCCTTGCGCGCACTGGGGAGGCGACAGGGATCGTTTGTCGAGCTGCTTGGAGCCCGCACGAGGTCGCTGGGGCCCGAGTGCTTGTTGGAGTGGTGCTAGGGATCATTTGGCAAACCGCTGGGATCCTGAGCGGGGCGCTGAGGTCCGTGTGCCCAATGGGGATGCGACTGGGGCCGTTTGGAGAGCCAGTGGGACCCCGTGCAAAGTCACTGGGGCTCGTGCTTTCGCTGGGGAGGTGCAAAGGACCGTTTGTTGAGCAGCTGGTACCACACGCGACGTCGCCGGGGCACTTGCGCGTATTGGGGAGGCGACAGGGACCGTTTGGCGAGCCACTGGGATCCCGGGCAGGGTCGCTGGGGCACGTGCGCGCGCTGGGGAGGTGCCAGGGACCATTTTGTGAGCTGCTGGGACCCCGCACGAAGTTGCTGGGCCCTGTGCATGCGCTGGAGAGGTGCCAAGGCCCGTTTGTTGAGCCGCTGGAACCCCATGCGAAGTCGCTGGTGCTCGTGCGCTTGCTGGGTAGGTGCCAGGGTTCATTTGGTGAGCCGCTGGGATCCCGCGCGGGGTCGCTGAGGACCGTGCGCGCACTGGGGAGGCAACAGGGACCGTTGTTGGCGATCCGCTAGGACCTCGCGCGGGGACGCTAAGCCCCGTGCGTGCGCTAGGGAGCTGCCACGGACCGGTTGGCGAGCCGCTGGGATCCCGTGCTGTGTGGCTGGGGCCCATGCGCGCGCTGGGTAGGAGCCAGGGACCATTTGGCGAGCTGCTGGGACCCCGCACGAGTCGCTGGGGCCTGAGGGCTTGCTGGGGTGGTGCTATGGATCATTTTGCGAACCTTTGGGACCCTGCGCGTGTTCGCTGGGGCCAGTGCGTGCGATGGGGATGTGTCAGGGACCGTTTGGCGAGCCGCGGGGAACCCGCGCGGGGTTGCTGTGCGCCGTGCGCACGCTACGGAGGTGCCAGGGACCATTTGGCGAGCCGCTGGGACCACGTGCGGGGTCGCAGTGGTGCGTGCGCGTGCTGGGGAGGTGCCAGGGATAATTTGGGAAGGCACTTGGACACCACGCAGGTTTGCTGGGGCCCGTGCGTGTGCTGTGGAGGCACCAGGGACCGTTTGGAGAGCCGCTGGGACCCCAAGCGACGTTGCTGGGGCCCGTGGGCGTGTTCGGGAGGTGCCAGGGACTATTTGGCGAACCGCTGGGACCTCGCGCGGGGCGCTGAGGTTCGTGCTCCCAATGGGGAGGTGACAGGGGCCATTTGGCAAGCCAGTGGGACCCTGTGCGGGGTCACTGGACGCCGTGCACGCACGGGAAGTGCCAGGTACCGTTTGTTGAGCCGCTATGACCTCACACGTCGCCGGGGCACTTGCGTGTGTTGGGGAGGTGATAGGGACCATTTGGCGAGCCGCTGGGATCCCGCGTGGGGTCGCTGGGGACCGTGCGCGCACTGGGGAGGCAACAGGGAACATTTGGCGAGCCGCTGGGACCTCGCAAGGGGTCGCTGAGCCCCATGCATGCGCTAGGGAGGTGCCACTGACTGGTTGGCGAGCCGCTTGAACCCCGCGCCGGGTCACTGGGCCTCGTGCGCGCGTAGGGGATGTGCCAGGGACCATTTGTTGAGCCGCTGGGACCCTGTGCGGGGCCGCTGGAGCCCGTGCGCACGCTTGAGAGGACACACGGACCGTGCTGCTGGGTCTCCACCCGGGATCACTGGGGCCTGTGCTCTCGCTGGGGAGGCGCCAGGGGCCATTGGGCGATACGCTGGGACCCCGTGAAAAGTCTCTGGGGCCCGTGCTCTCGCTGGGGAGGTGCCAAGGACTGTTTGTTGAGCAGCTGGTACCTTACGCGGCGTCGCCGGGGCACTTGCGCGTGTTGGGGAGTGGACAGGGACCATATGACGAGCCACTGGGACCCTGTGCGTGGTCGCTGGGCCCCGTGCGCACGTTGGGGAGGTGCCAGGGACCATTTGTTAAGCCGCTGGGACCCCACGTGAAGTCGCTAGTGCCCGTGCGAGTGTTGGGGAGGTGCTAGGGACCATTTGGCGAGCCTCTGGGACCTCGCGCGGGGTGCTGAGTTCTGTGCGCACAATGGGGAGGCGACAGGGACCATTTGGTGAGCCGCTGGGACCAGGTGCAGGGTCGCTGGGGCCTGTGCGCGCACTGGGGAGGTGCCAGGGACCATTTGGCAAACCGCTGGGACCTCGCGCGTTGGGTCGTGGTGCCAGGGATCATTTGTTGAGCCGGTGGGATTCCATGCGGGGTCGCTGGGGTATGTGCGCGCGCTGGGGAGGTGCCAGGGACCATTTGGCGAGCCTCTGGGACCCCGCACCGTGTCACTAAGGCCCGTGCGTGCACTGGGGAGGCGACAGGGATCGTTTCTCGAGCTGCTGGGACCACGTGCGGGGTCGCTGGTGCCCGTGCGCGTGCTGGAGTGGTGCCAGGGATCATTTGGCGAGCCGCTGGGACCCTGAGCGGGGTCGTTGGGGCACGTGCTCGCGCTTGGAAGGTGACAGGGACCTTTCGCGAGCTGCTGGGACCCAGCATGGGGTCGCTGGGGCCCTTGCGCACGTAGGGGAGGTGCCAGGGACCGTTTGCTGAGCCGCTATGACACCGTGTGGGATCGCTGCGGCCTGTTTGCGTGCTGGGAAGGGTCCAAGGACCATTTGGCGAGCTGATGGACCCCACAAGAAGTCGCTGGGTCCCCGTGCGGGGTCGCTGGGACCCATGCGCACGCTGGGGCGGTGCCATTGATCATTTGGCGAGCTGCTGGGACCACACGCGGGGTTGTTTTGCACCATCCGCACGCTGGGGAGGTGCCAGGGACCATTTGCCAAGACCCTGGGACCCTGTGCGGGGTCGCTTGGGCCCATGCGCACTCTGGGGAGGTGCCAGGGACCATTTGACAAGCTGCTGGGACCTCGCGCGGGGTCGCTGGGGCCCGTGCGCTCGCTGGGGTGGTGCCAGGGATCATTTGTTGAGCTATTGGGACGCCGTGCGGAGTCGCTGGGGTATGTACGCTCGCTGGGGAGGTGCCAGGGACCATTTGGCGAGCCGCTGGGTCCCCGCGCCGTGTCACTAAGGCCCGTGCGCGTACTGGGCAGGTGCCAGGGACCGTTTGTTGTGCCACTGGGACCATACACGAAGTCGCTGGAGCCCGTGCGCGCGCTGGGGAGGTACCAGGGACCATTTGGCGAGCCGCTGGGACCCCGCGCCCTGTGACAAAGGCCCCTGCGCGCATTGGCGAGGCCACAGGGATCGTTTGTCGAGCTGCTGGGACCCCGTGCGGGGTCACTGGGGCCCGAGTGCTTGCTGGGGAGGTGCCAAGGACCGTTTGTTGGCTGCTGGGACCCCACGCGAAGTCGTTTGGGCCCGTGCGCGTGCTGGGGAGGTGCCAGGGATCAATTGGCGAGCCGCTTGGACCCTGTGCAGGGTCGCTGAGTCCCGTGCGTCCGCTGTTGAGGTGCCAGGGACCGTTTACAGAGCCGCTGGGATCCCGTGTGAAGTCGCTAGGGCCCGTGCACTCGCTGGGGAAATGCCAGGAATCATTTGGCGAGCCGCTGGAATCCCCCGTAAAGTCGCTGCCACGTGTGCGCTCTCTGGGGAGATGCCAGGGACCATTTGGCGAGCCGCTGGTACCACGTGCGGGGTCGCTGTGGCCCGTGCACATGTTGGGGAGGTGCCTGGGACCATTTGACGAGCCGCTGGGTCTCTGCGCAAAGTCGCTGGTGCCCGTGCGCGTGCTGGGGTGGTGCCAGGGATAATTTGGCGAGCCACTTGGACCCCGTGCAGGGCGCTCAGGTCCGTGCACCCAATGGGGAGGCGACAGTGGGACCCGGTGCTGGGTCATTGGGATCCGTGCACGCGCTGTGGAGGTGCCAGGGATCGTTTGTTGAGCAGCTGGGACCTCACACGTCGCCTGGGCACTTGCATGTGTTGGAGAGGTGATATGGACCATTTGGCGAGCCGCTGGGATCTCGCACTGGGCGCTCAGGACAGTGCGCGCAATGCGGAGGTGACAGGGACTGTTTGGTGAGCCCCTGGGACCCCGCATGAAGTTGCTGGGCCCAGTGCACACGCTAGGGAGGTGCCAAGGACTGTTTGTTGAGCCGCTGGGACCCCATGCGAAGTCGCTCGGGCCCGTGCGCGTGCTGGGGAGGTGCCAGGGATCAATTGGCGAGCCGCTTGGACCCTGTGCAGGGTCGCTGAGTCCCGTGCGTCCGCTGTTGAGGTGCCAGGGATTATTTGGCGAGCCGCTGGGACCCAGCGTGGGGTTGCTGGGGCCCGTGCGTGCACTATGGAGGTGCCAGGGACCGTTTGCAGAGCCGCTGGGACCCCGTGTGAAGTCGCTAGGGCCCTTGCGCTCGCTCTGAAATGCCAGGGATCGTTTGGTGAGCCGCTGGAATCCACCGCAAAGTCGCTGCCACCTGTGCGCGCTCTGGGGAGATGCCAGGGACCATTTGGCCAGCCTTTGAGACCTCACGCAGGGTCACTGGGCATCGTGTGCGTGCTGGGAACGTACCAGGGACCATATGACAAGCCAATGGGACCCCGTTCGTGGTCGCTGGGCCCCGTGCGCGTGCAGGGGAGGTGCCAGGGACCGTTTGTTAAGCCGCTGGGACCCCACGCAAAGTCGCTGGGGCCTGTGCGCGTACAGGGGAGGTGCCAGGGACCGTTTGTTGAGCCGCTGCGACCCCATGCGAAGTCGCTGGGGCCCGTGCGCGTGTTGGGGAGGTGCTAGGGACCATTTGGTGAGCCGCTGGGACATTGTGCGGGGTCGCTGTGGCCTGTGCGCGCGCTGCGGAGGCGCCAGGGACGTTTTGGCGAGACGCTGGGACCCCGCGCAGGGTCGCTGGGCCCTATGCGGACACTGGGGAGGGTCCAGGGACCATTTGGCGAGACGCTGGGACCCCGCACGGGGTGGCTGGGCCCTATGCGTGTGCTGGGTAGGTGCCAGGGACCATTTGGTGAGCAGCCTGGACCCCGTATGGGGTCGCTGCGGCCCTTGCGCGCGCTGGGGAGGAGCCAGGGACCGTTTGGCGAGCAGCTGGGACCCCGTGCGGGGTCGCTGGGGCCCGTGTGCCTGCTGGGGAGGCGCTAGGGAAATTTTGGCGAGACGCTGGGACTCCGCGTGGGATCGCTGGGGCCCTTGCGCGTCCTGGGGAGGTGCCAGGGAAGATTTGTCAAGTCGCTGGGACCCCACGTGCGGTTGCTGGCCCCAGTGCGCGCGCTGGGGAGGTGCCAGGGACATTTTAGCGAGCTGCTGGGACCCTGCATGGGGTCGCAAGTGTCCGTGCAACACTGGTGAGGTGCCAAGGACCTTTTGGCAAGCTGCTGGGACCCCGCGCGGGGTCGCTGGTGCCCGTGAGTGCCGGGGAAGTGCAAGGGAGCATTTGGCGGGCAGCTGCAACACCGTGCGGGGTCGCTGGGGCCCGTGTGCGCGTTGGGGAGGTGCCAGGAACCATTTGGCGAGCCGCTGGGACCCTGCGCAGGGTCGCTGGCCCACATGCACGGGGAGGTTCCAGGGACCATTTGGCTAGCCGCTGGGACCCCACGCTAAGTCTCTGGTCCCACTTTGCGCGCTGGGGATATGCCAGGGACCATTTTGCGGTCCGCTGGGACCCAGCGTGGGATCGCTAGTTTCCGTGTGCGCACTGGGGAGGTGCCAAGTACCATTTGGCGAGCCTCTGGGACCCCGCGCGGGGTTGCTGGGCCCTATGCATGAGCTGGGCAGGTGCCAGGGACCATTTGGCAAGCCGCTGGGACTCCACGGGGGGTCGCGGGGTCGCTGGGCCCCATGCGCGCGTTGGGGAGGGTCGAGGGACCATTTGGCGAGCCACTGGGACGCCGCCCTGGGTCGCTGGGCCCCGTTCGCGTGCTGGGGATGTGCCAGGGACCATTTGGGGAGCCGCTGGGAACCCGCGTGGGATCGCTAGTTTCCGTGCGCGCGCTTGGGAGGTGTCAGGGACCGTTTGGCAACCCGCTGGGACCCCGCGTGTGGTCGCTGGTGCCCGTGCACGCACTTGGGAGTTGCCAGGGACCATTTGGCTAACCGTCTGAACCCCGCTCGGGGTCGCTGGGCCCTATGCGGATGCTGGGTAGGTGCCAGGGACCATTTGGCTAGCCGCTGGGAGACCGCACGGGGTCGCTGGGGCCCGTCGGCGCTGCTGGGGATGTGCCAGGGACCATTTGGCGAGCCTCTGGGACCCCGTGCGGGTCGCTGTGGACAGTGCGCACGCTGGGGAAATGCCAGGGAGTGTTTGGCAAGCCACTTGGATCACGCGCAATGTCGCTGGGGCCCATGCGCACGCTGGGAGGTGCCAGGAGCATTTGGCGAGCAGCTTGGACACCGCGGGGTTGCTGGGCACTATTTACGTGCTGGGTAGGTGTCAGGGACCATTTGGCGAGCAGCTGGGACCCCACATGATGTCGCTGGGGCCCGTGCGCGTCCTGGGGAGGTGCCAGGGTCCATTTGGCGAGCAGCTGGGACATCGTGCAGGCTTGCTGTGGCCTGTGCGCGCACTGGGGAGGCGCCAGGGAACATTTGGCGATTCGCTGGGACCCCGCGCTCGGTTGCTGGGCCCAGTGCACGCGCTTGGGCGGTGCCAGGGACCTTTTGGCGAGCCGCTTGGACTCCACGCGGGGTTGCGGGGTCGCTGGGCCCCATGCGCGCATTGGGGAGGGTCCAGGGACCATTTGGCCAGCCACTGGGACCCCGCCCTGGGTCGCTGGGCCCCATTCGCACGCTGGGGATGTGCCAGGGACCATTTGGGGAGCCGCTGGGACCCCGCGTGGGATCGCTAGTTTCCGTGCGCGTGCTTGGGAGGTGTCAGGGACCGTTTGGCGACCCGCTGGGACCCCGCGTGTGGTCGCTGGTGCCCGTGCACGCACTTGGGAGTTGCCAGGGACCATTTGGCTAACCGTCTGAACCCCGCTCGGGGTCGCTGGGCCCTATGCGGATGCTGGGTAGGTGCCAGGGACCATTTGGCTAGCCGCTGGGAGACCGCACGGGGTTGCTGGGGCCCGTGCGCGTGCTGGGGATGTGCCAGGGACCATTTGGCGAGCCTCTGGGACCCCGTGCGGGTCGCTGTGGACAGTGCGCACGCTGGGGAAATGCCAGGGAGTGTTTGGCAAGCCACTTGGATCACGCGCAATGTCGCTGGGGCCCATGCGTACGCTGGGGAGGTGCCAGGGAGCATTTGGCGAGCAGCTTGGACACCGCGCGGGGTTGCTGGGCACTATTTACGTGCTGGGTAGGTGTCAGGGACCATTTGGCGAGCAGCTGGGACCCCACATGATGTCGCTGGGGCCCGTGCGCGTCCTGGGGAGGTGCCAGGGTCCATTTGGCGAGCAGCTGGGACATCGTGCAGGCTTGCTGTGGCCTGTGCGCGCACTGGGGAGGCGCCAGGGAACATTTGGCGATTCGCTGGGACCCCGCGCTCGGTTGCTGGGCCCAGTGCACGCTGGGCGGTGCCAGGGACCTTTGGCGAGCCGCTTGGACTCCACGCGGGGTTGCGGGTCGCTGGGCCCCATGCGCGCGATTGGGGAGGGTCCAGGGACCATTTGGCCAGCCACTGGGACCCCGCCCTGGGTCGCTGGGCCCCATTCGCACGCTGGGGATGTGCCAGGGACCATTTGGGGAGCCGCTGGGACCCCGCGTGGGATCGCTAGTTTCGCGGCGCTGCTTGGGAGGTGTCAGGGACCGTTTGGCGACCCGCTGGGACCCCGCGTGTGGTCGCTGGTGCCCGTGCGCGCACTGGGGAGTTGTCAGGGACCATTTGGCCAACCGCCTGAACCCCGCCGGGTCGCTGGGCCCTATCGCGGATGCTGGGTAGGTGCCAGGGACCATTTGGCTAGCCGCTGGGAGACCGCACGGGGTCGCTGGGGCCCGTGTGCGTGCTTGGGATGTGCCAGGGACCATTTGGCGAGCCTCTGGGACCCCGTGCGGGGTCGCTGTGGACAGTGCGCACGCTGGGGAAATGCCAGGGAGTGTTTGGCAAGCCACTTGGATCACGCGCAATGTCGCTGGGGCCCATGCGTACGTTGGGGAGGTGCCAGGGACCATTTGACGAGTCGCTGGGATCCTGCGTGGGGTTCCTGGGCCCTATGCGCTTGCTGGGTAGATGCCAGGGACCATTTGGCGAGCTGCTGGGACAAAGCACAGGGTCACTGGGGCCCATGCGTGTGCTGGGGAGGTGTCAGGGACCATTTGGCGAGCAGCAGGGACCCCGCGCGAGGTCGCTGGAACCATGCGCACGCTGGGGAGGGGCCAGGGACCATTTAGCGATCTGATCGGACCCCGCGCGGGGTGTCTGTGGCCCGTGCGCGTGCTGGGGATGTGCCAGGAACCAGTTGGCAAGCCGCTGGGACTTGACGCAGGGTCGTTGGGCCCCGTGCGTGCACTGGGGAGGGGCCAGGGATCATTTGGCGAGCCGCTGGGACCCCGCGTGCGGTCGCTGGGCCCAGTGTACGCGCTGGGGAGGTGCCAGGGATCATTTGGCGAGCCGATGGGACCCTGCGTGAGGTTGCTGGAGACCGTGCGTTTGCTGGGTAGATGCCAGGGATATTTTGGCGAGCCGCTGGGACCCCACGAGGGGTCACTGGGGCCTGTGCATCCGCTGGGGAGGTGCCAGGGACCATTTAGCGAACCGCTGGGACCCCGCATGGGGTCGCTGGGTCCAGTGCGCGCGCTGGGGACGTACCAGGGACAATTTGGCAAGCCCTCGGACCCCGCGCGGTGTCGCTGGGCCCAGTGCGTTTGCTGGGGTGGTGCCAGGGACGATTTGGCGAGTAGCTGGGAGTCCACGCAGGGTCGCTGGGGCCCGTGCGCATGCTGCAGAGGTTCCAGGGACGATTTGCCAAGCCGCTGGGACCGCGCGTGCGGTCGCTGGCCCCAGTGCGCGCGCTGGGGAGGTGTCAGGGACATTTAGGCGAGCCGCTGGGACGCCACGCGGGGTCGCTGGGGCCTGTGCGCGCGCTGTGGAGTTGCCAGGGAACATTTGGCAGGCCGCTTGTAACTTGCGCGGTCGCTGGGGCATGTGCATGCACTGGGGAGGTGCCAGGGACCATTTAGCAAACCGCTGGGACCCGACACGGGGTCGCTGGGCACAGTGCGTGCGCTGGGGACGTACCAGGGACAATTTGGCGATCCACTGGGACCCCACGCAGGGTCGCTGGGGAACGTGCGCGTGCTGGGGATGTGCCAGTGACCTTTTGGTGAGCCGCTGAGACCCCGCGCGGGGTCGCTGAGCCCAGTGCGCATGCTGGGGAGATGCCAGGGACGATTTGGCAAGTAGCTGGGAGCCAACACTGGGTCGCTGGGGCCCGTGCGCGTGCTGGGGAGGTGCCAGGGACCTTTTGGCGAGCCGCTGGGACCCCGTGCGGGGTCGCTGGCGCCCGTGTGCCTGCTGGGGAGGCACCAGGAACGGTTTGAGGGACGATTTGCCGAGCCGCTGGGACCCCGCGTGCTTTCTCTGGCCCCAGTGCGTGCCCTGGGCAGGTGCCAGGGACATTTTGGCGAGCCACTGGGACGCCACGCAGGTCGCTGGGGCCTGTGCGTGCGCTGGGGAGTTGCCAGGGACCATGTGGCGAGCCGCTGGGACCACGCGCGGGGTCGCTGGAGCTCCTGCGCATGCTGCAGAGGTGCCAGGGACCGTTTAGCGTGCCGCTGGGACCCTGTGTGGTGTTGTTGGGGCCTGTGCGCATGCTGGTGAGGTACCAGGGACCATTTGGAGAGTAGCTGGGACCACGTGCTGGGTCGCTGGGCCCCGTGTGCCTGCTGGGGAGTTGCCAGGGACAATTTGCCGAGCCGCTGGGACCCTTAGTGCGGTCGCTGGCCCTAGTACATGCGCTGAGGAGGTGACAGGGACATTTTGGTGAGACTCTGGGACGCCACACGGGGTCGCTGGGGCTTGTGCGCGTGCTGGGGAGTTGCCAGGGATCATTTGGCGAGCTGCTTGGAACTTGCGCGGCAGCTGGGGCTGTGCATGCGCTGGGGAGGTGCCAGGGACTATTTGGCGAACCGCTGAGACCCGACGCGGGGTCGCTGGGCCCAGTGCGCGCGCTGGAGGAGATACCAGGGACCATTTGGCGATCCGCTGGGACCCCACGCAGGGTCGCTGGGACCTGTGCGCGTGCTGTGGAGGTGCCAGGGACCGTTTGTCGAGGCGCTGGGACCCTGCGCGGGGTTGCTGGAGCCCGTGCGCGTGCTGCAGAGGTGCCAGGGACCGTTTGGTGTGCCGGTGGGACACTGCGCAGTGTCGCTGGGGCCCGTGCGCGTGCTGGTGAGGTGCCAGGGACCATTTGGCGATCAGCTCGGACCCCGTGCTGTGTCGCTGGGGCCCGTGTGCCTGCTGGGGAGGTGCCAGGGACATTTTGGCGAGCCGCTGGGCCGCCACGCTGGGTCGCTGGGCCCCGTGCGCACGCTGGGGAAGGGCCAGGGACCATTTGGCGAGCCGCTGGGACCACGCGCAAAGTCGCTGGAGCCCGTGCGCGTGCTGGTGATGTGCCAGGGATCATTTGGCGAGCCGCTGGGACCCCACGCAGGGTCGCTGGGGCCTGTGCGCGTGCTGGGGATGTGCCAGGGGCTATTTGGCGAACCGCTGGGACCCGACGCGGGGTCGCTGGGCCCAGTGCGCGCGCTGGAGGAGATACCAGGGACCATTTGGCGATCCGCTGGGACCACACGCAGGATCGCTGGGGCCTGTGCGCGTGTTGGGGATGTGCCAGGGACCGTTTGTCAAGGCGCTGGGACCCTGCGCGGGGTTGCTGGAGCCCGTGCGCGTGCTGCAGAGGTGCCAGGGACCGTTTGGCGTGCCGGTGGGACATTGCGCAGTGTCGCTGGGGCCCGTGCGCGTGCTGGTGAGGTGCCAGGGACCATTTGGCGATCAGCTCGGACCCCGTGCTGTGTCGCTGGGGCCCGTGTGCCTGCTGGGGAGGTGCCAGGGACATTTTGGCGAGCCGCTGGGCTGCCACGCGGGGTCGCTGGGCCCTGTGCGCACGCTGGGGAAGGGCCAGGGACCATTTGGCGAGCCGCTGGGACCACGTGCAAAGTCGCTGGAGCCCGTGCGCGTGATGGTGATGTGCCAGGGATCATTTGGCGAGCCGCTGGGACCCCACGCAGGGTCGCTGGGGCCTGTGCGCGTGCTGGGGATGTGCCAGGGGCTATTTGGCGAACCGCTGGGACCCGACGCGGGGTCGCTGGGCCCAGTGCGCGCGCTGGAGGAGATACCAGGGACCATTTGGCGATCCGCTGGGACCACACGCAGGATCGCTGGGGCCTGTGCGCGTGTTGGGGATGTGCCAGGGACCGTTTGTCGAGGCGCTGGGACCCTGCGCGGGGTTGCTGGAGCCCGTGCGCGTGCTGCAGAGGTGCCAGGGACCGTTTGGCGTGCCGGTGGGACACTGCGCAGTGTCGCTGGGGCCCGTGCGCGTGCTGGTGAGGTGTCAGGGACCATTTGGCGATCAGCTCGGACCCCGTGCTGTATCGCTGGGACCCGTGTGCCTGCTGGGGAGGTGCCAGGGACATTTTGGCGAGCCGCTGGGCCGCCACGCGGGGTCGCTGGGCCCTGTGCGCACGCTGGGGAAGGGCCAGGGACCATTTGGAGAGACGCTGGGACCACGTGCAAAGTCGCTGGAGCCCGTGCGCGTTCTGGGGGTGTGCCAAGGACGATTTGCGAGTCGCTGGGACTCCACGTGCAGTCGCTGGGGCCCGTGCGCATGCTGGTGAGGTGCCAGGGACCATTTGGCGATCAGCTGGCACCCCGTGCTGTGTCGCTGGGGCCCGTGTGCCTGCTGGGCAGCTGCAAGGGACATTTTGGCGAGCCGCTGGGATCCGACGCGGGGTCGCTGGGCCCTGTGCGCACGCTGGAGAAGGGCCAGGGACCATTTGGCGAGCCGCTGAGACCATGTGTGAAGTCGCTGGCGCCCGCGCGCGTGCTGGGGGTGTGCCAAGGACAATTTGCAAGTCTCTGGGACTCCGCACGCGGGCGCAGGGGAGGTGCCAGGGACCATTTGGCAAACCGCTGGGACCCGGCGCAGGGTCGCTGGGCCCAGTGTGCTTGCTGGGGAGGTACCAGGGACCATTTGGCATTCGGCTGGGACCCCGCACATGGTTGCTGGAGCCCGTGCGGTCGCTGGGGTGGTGCCAGGTACCGTTTGGCGAGCCGCTGTGACAGCCCGTTGGGTCGCTGAGGCCCGTGCTCATGCTGGGGAGGTGCCAGGGACCATTTGGCTAGCAGCTCAGACCCCGCACTTGGTCGCTGGGGACTTTGCGCGCTTGGGAGGTGCCAGGGACCATTTGGCGAGCCGCTTGGAACACACGTGGGGTCGCTAGTGACCTTGCGCACGCTGTGGAGTAGCCATGGACCGTATGGCGAGCAGCTGGGACCCTGCACGAGGTCGCTGGGGCCCCAGCACTCGCTGGGGAGGTGCCAGGGAGCATTTTGCGAGCCACTGGGACCCAGCGGGGGGTCGCTGTGCCCCGTGCACGTGCTGGAGAGTTTCCAGGGACCGTGTGGTGAGCCGCTGGGACCCCATGCGAAGTCGCTGGGGCCTGTGCTCATGCTGGGGAGGTGCCAGAGATCATTTGTCAAGTCGGTGGGACCACGTGCGAAATCGTTGGAGCCCGTGCGCATGCTGGGGGTGTGCCAAGGACGATTTGCAAGTCACTGTGACCCGGCGCGGGATCGCTGGTGCCCGTGCTCACGCTGGGGAGGTGCCAGGAACCATTTGCCAATTCGGTGAGACCCAGCGCGGGGTCGCTGCTCCCGGTGTGCACGCTGGGGAAGGGCCAGGGACCATTTGGCGAACCGCTGGGACCCCACGCGGGGTCGCTGGTGCCCGTGCACATGCTGGGGAGGTGCCAGGGATCAGATGGCGAGCCGCTGGGACCCCGTGCTAGGTTGCTGGAGCCCGTGCGCATTCTGGGGAGGTGCCAGGGACTATTTGGCGAGCCGATGGGACCCCGCGGGGGTCTCTGTGCCCTGTGCGTGTGCTGGGGGTGTGCCAAGGACATTTTGCTGGGACTCTGCGTGCGGTCGCTCGGCCCTGTGCGCGCACTGGGGAGGTGCCAGGGAACGTCTGACGAACCGCTGGGACCCCTCGCGGGGTCGTTGGGGACCGTGCCTGTGCTGGGGATGTGGCAGGTAATATTTGGCGAGCCGCTGGGACCCTGCACGAGGTCGCTGGGGCTCCTGCACTTGCTGTGGAGGTGCCAGGGACCATTTGTCGAGCAGCTGGGACCCCACCTGAAGTCGTGGGGGCCCGTGCTCACGCTGGGGAGGTGCCAGGGACCATTTGGCAAGACGGTGGGACTCAGCGCGGGGTCGCTGGGCCCCGTCGCATGCTGGGGAAGTGCCAGGGACCATTTGGCGTGCCGCTGGAACCACGCGGTGAAGTCGCTGGCGCCCGCGGCGTGCTAGGGGTGTGCCAAGGACGATTTGCGAGCCTCTGGGACTCCGCGCGCGGGCGCTGGGCCCCGTGTGCGCGCTGGGGAGGTGCCAGGGACCATTTGGCGAACAGCTGGGACCCGGCGCGGGGTCGCTGGGCCCAGTGCGCTTGCTGGGGAGGTACCAGGGACAATTTGGCGATCGACTGGGACACCACGCGGGGTCGCTGGGGCCCGTGCACATGCTGGGGAGGTGCCAGGGACCATTTGTCGAGCAGCTGGGACCCCGCACGGGGTCACTGGGTCCTGTGCGCATGCTGGGGAGGGGCCAGGGACCATTTGGCGAGTCACCTGGACCCCGCTGGGGTTTCTCTGGGCCCTGTGCGCATGCTAGGTGGGGCCAGGGACTATTTGGCGAGCCGCTGGGACCCCGCGTGGGGTCACAGGGCCCCGTGCACACGCTGGAGAGGTTCCAGGGACCGTGTCGTGATCCGCTGAGACCCCACGCGAAGTCGCTGTGGCCCATGCTCACGCTGGGGAGGTGCCAGGGATCATTTGGCAAGTCGGTGCGACCCCGCGCGGGGTCGCTGGGCCCCGTGCTCATGCTGGGGAGGTGCCAGGGACCATTTGGCAAGACGGTGGGACTCAGCGTGGGGTCGCTGGGCCCCGTGCGCACGCTGGGGAAGTGCCAGGGACCATTTGGCGTGCCGCTGGAACCACGTGTGAAGTCCACACGGAGTCCCAGAGACTCGGAAATCGTCCTTGGCACACCCCCAGCACGAGCACGGGCTCCAGCGACTTCGAACGTGGTCCCAGCGGCTCACCAAATGGTCCCTGGCCCTTCCCCAGCGTGCTCACGGGCCCAGCGACCCCTCGCGTGTTCCCACCGACTTGCCAAATTGTCACTGGCACCTCCCCAGCGTGAGCACGGGCCACAGCGACTTTGTGTGGGGTCCCAGCGGCTCACCACATGGTCCCTGGAACCTCTCCAGCGTGGGCACGGGACACGGCAACCCCCCGCGGGGTCCCAGCGGTTCGCCAAAATGTCCCTGGAAAGTCCCCAGCGCGCGCACTGGGCCAGGTGACCCCACGCTGGGTCCCAACGGCTCGCCATCTGATCCCTGGCACCTCCCCAACATGTGCATGGGACCCAGCGACCCGCGTGGGGTCCCAGCCGACGCCAAATGGTCCCTGGTACATCCCCAGCAAGCACACTGAGCCCAGCGACCCTGCGCCGGATCCCAGCGGTTCGCCAAATGATCCCTGTCACCTCCCCAGCACGCACATCGGGCCCAGCGACTGCATGTGGAGTTCCAGCGACTCGCAAATCATCCTTGGAACACCCCCAGCATGCACACGGGCTCCAGCGACTTCAAGACGTGGTCCCAGCGGCTCGCCAAATGGTCCCTGGCCCATCCACAGCGTGCGCACGGGCCAAGCGACTTCGCATGGGGTCCCAGTGGCTCACCACACGTTCCCTGGAACCTCCCCAGCAAATGCACGGTCTCTAGCGACCTCGCGCAATATCCAAGAGCCTCGCCAAGTGGTCCCTGATATCTCCCCAGCGAGCACAAGCCCCTGAGACCCCAGCGGGGTCCGAGCGGCTCGCCAAAGGGTCCCTGTCACCTCCCAAGCACGCGCACAGGCCCCAGCGACCCAGCGTGGGGTCCCAGCGGCTCGCCAAAATGTCCCTGGAACCGGTGGGACCCTACGCAGGGTTGCTGGGGTCCGTGCGTGTTCTGGAGATGTTCCAGGGACATTTTGAAGAGCCGCTGGGACCGCACGCCGGTGGCTGGGGCCCATGCTCATGCTGGGGAGGTGCCAGGGACAATTTAGCGAGCCGCTTGGACCCCGTGTGGGTCGCACGCAATGGGCCCAGTGACCCCGCGCGCTAATGGGCCCAGTTACCCCGCGTGGGGTCCCAGCGGTTCGCCAAATGGTCCCTGGCAACTCCCAAGCGCGCACAGGCACCAGCGACCATGTGCGGGGTCTGAGCAGCTCGCCAAATGGTCCCTGGCAACTCCCCAGCATGAGCACGGGCCCCAGCCACCCAGCATGCGGTCCCAGCGGCTCGCCAAAATGTCCCTGGAACATCCCCAGCACGCGCACGGACCCCAGCAACCCTGCGTAGGGTCCCAGCGGTTCGCCAAACCTTCTCTGTCACCTCCCCAGCGTACGCAAGGGGCCCAACGACCCCGGGCAGGGTCTCAGCCGCTCGCCAAAACGGTCCCTGGCATCTCCTCAGCACTCGCACTGGGCCCAGCGACCCTGCGCGGGGTCCGAGCGGCTTACCAAATGGTCCCTGGCACCTCCCCAGTGAATGCACGGGGCCCAGTAACCCCGCGTGGGGTCCCAGCGGTTCGCCAAATGGTACCTGGTACCTCCCAGTGCGCCGCACTGGGCCCAGCGACCCCGTGTCGTGTCCCAGCGGTTCGCCAAATGGTCCCTGGCACCTCCCCAGAGTACGCACAGGCCCCAGCGATGCACAGGTTCCAAGCGGATCGCCAAATGGTCCCTGGCAACTCCCTAGCGCGACAGGCCCCAGCGACCCCGCGTGGGGTCCCATCGGCTCGCCAAAATGTCCCTGGAACCTGCGCAGCGTGCGCACTTGTCCCAGCGACCACTCGTCGAATCCTAGCGGATCGCCAAATGGTCCCTGGCACCTCACCAGCGCACGCACAGACCCCAGCGACCGCGTAGGTTCCAAGAGGCTTGCCAATGGTCCCTGGCACCTCCCCAGCATGAGCATGGAACCCAGCGACCTCGTGCAGGGTCACAGCAGCCCGCCAAATGGTCCCTGGCAGCTCTCCAGCATGCGCACGTACACCAGCGACCGCACGTGGGGTACCAACGGCTCGCCGAACCGTGCCTGGCACCTCCCCAGTGCGCACACGGGAACCAGCGACCCTGCATGGTGTTCCAGCGGCTCACCAAAATGTCCCTGGCACCTCCCCAGCGCATGAACTGCGGCCAGCGACCTCGCGCAGGGTCCCAGCGGCTCGCCAAATGGTCCCTGGCACCTCCCCAGAGAGCTCACGGGCTCTAGTGATATAGTGCAGGGTCCCAGTGGCTCGCCAAATGGACCCTGTCACCTCCCAGCACGCGCAAGGGGGACAGCGACCCCACATGGCGTCCCAGCGGTTCGCCAAATAGTCCCTGGAACCTCCCCAGCACGCCCACTGGGGCCAGTGACCGCACACGGGGTCCCAGCGGCTCAGCAAATCGTCCCTGGCACCTCCCAAGTGCGCGCACGGGGCCCAGCAACCCCACGCGGGGTCCAAGCGGCTATCCAAATGGTCCCTGGCACCTCCCCAGCGCGAGCATGGGCCCCAGCGACCTCGTGCAGGGTCCCAGCGGCTCGACAAACAGTCCCTGGCAACTTTCCAGCGCTCTAGCAACCCCAGTAGCAACCCCACGCGGTGTCCAAGCAGCTCGCCAAATGGTCCCTGGCACCTCCCTAGAGAGCACACAGGGCCCAGTGACCCTGCGCGGGGTCCCATCGGCTCGCCAAACCTCCCCAGCGACTTCTCTGGGGTCCAAGTAGCTCGCCAAACTGACCCTGGCATCTCCCCAGTGTGCGCACTGGGCACAGCGACCACGTGCGGGGTCCCAGCGAATCACCAACGGTTTCCTGGCACCTCCCCAGTGCGCGTACGAGCACCAGCGACGGGGTGCAGGGTCCGAGCGGTTCACCAAATCGTACCTGGCACCTCCTCAACACGCACTGGTCCCAGCGACCCCACATGGCGTCCCAGCTGCTCGCCAAATGGTCCCTGGCACCTCACCAGCACGCGCATTGGCGCCAGCAACCCCGTTCGGAGTTGGTCCCTGGCTCCTACCCTGCTCGCACATAGGGCCCAGGAACCACGTGCGGGTTCCCAGCGGCTCGCAAATGGTCCCTGGCAACTCCCCAGCACGAGCACAGGCCCCATCGACTGCAAGCAGGATCCCAGCGGCTCGCCAAACGGTCCCTGGCACCTCCGCAGCGAGCACAGGGGCCCCAGCGACCTCGCGCAGGTTCCCAGCGGCTCGCCAAACGGTCCCTGGCAGCTCCCCAGCGTGCGCACGGACACTAGCGACCCCACGCGGGGTCCAAGCGGCTCGCCAAATGGTCCCTGGCACATCCCCAGGGAGTGCAAGTGTCCCAGCGACTTCGCGTGGGGTCCAAGCAGCTCGCCAAACTGTCCCTGGCACCTCCCCAGTGCGCGCACGGGGCCCAGTGACCCTGCGCGGTCCGAGCGTGTCGCCAAATGGTACCTGGTACCTCCCCATCACGCTCACGGACCCCACCGACCCCGCGCGGGGTCCCAGCGCCTCACCAAACGGTCCCTGGCACCTCCCTAGGACGAGCACAGGGCACAGCGACTCCGCGCAGGGTACCTGCGGCTCGCAAATAGTCCCTGGCACATACCCAGTGCATGCACGGGATACAGCAACTTCGCGTGGGGTTGCAGCGGCTCGCCAAATGCTCCCTGGCCCCTTCCAGCATGCTCACAAGGCCCAGCGATCCCAAGACGGGTAAGAGCGACTTCGCCAAATGGTCCCTGGCCCCTCCCCAGCGTGTGCACGGGGCCCAGCGACCCTGCGCGGGGTCTAAGCAGCTTACCAAACTGTCCCTGTCACCTCCCTAGTGCACGCACGGGGCCCAGCGACCCAGCGCTGGGTCCCAGTGGCTCGCAAAAGGCTCCCTGGCACCTCACCAGCACGCGCACGGGCATCAGTGAGTTCGCGCAGGGTCCCAGCGGCTCACCAAATGGTCCCTGGCACCTCCCCAGCGAGCTCACGGGCTCTAGCGATCAAGCGCAGGGTCCCAGCGGATCGCCAAATTGTCCCTGGTACCTCCCCAGAGCGAGCACTGGCCCCAGCGACTGCAAGCAGGGTCCCAGCGGCTCGCCAAATGGTCCCTGGCACCTCCCCAGCGCGCGCACGGGGCCCAGCGACCCCGCGTGGGGTCCCACCGACTCAACTTACGCGAAGTCGCTGGGGTCCGTGCTCACACTGGGGAGGTGCCAGGGATATTTTGGCGAGCCGATTGGACCCCGCGTGGGGTCGCTAGTGTCCGTGCACGCGCTGGGGAGCTGTCAGGGACTGTTTGGCGAGCCGCTCCGACCCCACGTGAAGTCGCTGGGGCCCGTGCTCGCGCTGGGGAGGTGCCAGGGATATTTTAGCGAGCCACTGGGACCACAAGCAGGGCCCCTGGGGCCTGTGCGCGCGCTGGGGAGGTGCCAGGGACAATTTGGCGAGTCGCTCCGACCCCACGCGAAGTCGCTGTGGCCCGTGCGTGCGTGGCGAGGGGCCAGGGACCATTTGGCGAGTCGCTCCGACCCCACGCGAAGTCGCTGTGGCCCGTGCTCGTGCTGGGGAAGGGCCAGGTACCATATGACGAGCCGCTGGGGCCCCGCGCAGGGTCACTGGACCCAGTGCTCACGCTGGGGAGGTGCCAGGGATATTTTGTCGAGCCGCTGGGACCCCAAGCAGGGTCGCTGGGGCCTGTTCTCGCGTTGGGGAGGTGCCATAGACAATTTGGCGAGCCGCTCGGACCCCGCGTGGGGTCTCTGGGGCAAGTGTACAGCCTGGGGAGGTGCCAGGGACAATTTGGCGAGCTGCTCGGACCCCGCACGCAGTCGCTGGTGCTTGTGCGCGCACTGGGGAGGTGCCGTTGACCAGTTGGTGAGCCGCTGGGACCATGTGCGGGGTCTCTGGGCCCATTGCGCGCACTGTGGAGGTGCTAGGGACATTTTGGTGATCTGCTTGGACCCCAGGCGAAGTTGCTGGGCACCGTGCAAGTGCTGGGGAGGAGCCAGTGAACATTTGGTGAGCTGCTGGTACCCCGCGCGGGGTCACTGGGCCCCGTGCGCTCGCTGGGGATGTGCCAGGGACCATTTGGCGAGCCGCTTGAATCTCGCGTGGGGTAGCTAGTGTCCATGCGCCCGCTAGGGAGCTGCCAGGGAATGTTTGGTGAGCTACTGGGACACTGCACGAGGTCGCTGGGGCCCCTGCGCTCGTTGGGGAGTTGCCAGGGACCGTTTGGCGAGTCGCTGGGACACCACGAGAAGTCCCTGGGGCCCGTGCTCGCTCTGGGGAGGTGCCAGGGATCGTTTGGCGAGCCGCTGGGACCCTGAGCGAGGTCGCCTGGGCCCCTGCGCTCGTTGGGGAGATGCCAGGGACCGTTTGGCGAGCTGCTGGGAGCCTGCTCGAGGTCGCAGGGTCCGTGCTCTCGCTGGGGAGGTGCCAGGGGCATTTTGGCGAGCAGCTGTGACCCCACGCTGGGTCGCTGGGGTCTGTGCGCGTGCTGGGGAGGTGCCAGGGACCCTTTGGCGAGCCGCTCGGACCCCGCGCGGGGTCTCCGGGGCCCGTGCGTGCGCTGGGGAGGTGCCAGGGACAGTTTGGCGAGCCGCTGGGACCCCGCGGGGGCTCGCTGGGCCCCGTGCGCGCGCTGGGGAGGTGCCATGGAAAGTTTGGTGGGTCGGTGGGACACCACGGGGGGTCGCTGGGCCCCGTGCGTCCACTGGGAGGGGCCAGGGACCATTTTGCAAGCCGCTGGCACCCCAAGCAGGGCCCCTGGGGCCTGTGCGCACGCTTGGGAGGTGCCAGGGACAATTTGGCGAGCCGCTCGGACCCCGCGCGGGGTCTTTGTGTCCCGTGCGTGCGTGGCGAGGGGCCAGGGACCATTTGGCGAGTCTCTCCGACCCCACGCGAAGTCCCTGGGGTCCGTGCTCGCGCTGGGGAAGGGCCAGGTACCATATGGCGAGCCGCTGGTGCCCCGCGCAGGGTCAATGGGCCCAGTGCTCACGCTGGGGAGGTGCCGGGGATATTTTGTCGAGCCGCTGGGACCCCAAGCAGGGTTGCTGGGTCCTGTTCGAGCGTTGGGGAGGTGCCATAGACAATTTGGCCAGCCGCTCGGACCCCGCGCAGGGTCTCTGGGGCCTGTGTACGGCCTGGGGAGGTGCCAGGGACAATTTGGTGAATAGCTCGGACCCTGCACGCGGTCGCTGGTGCTCATGCGCGCACTGGGGAGGTGGTGTTGACCAGTTGGTGAGCCGCTGGGACCATGTGCGGGGTCTCTGGGCCCCGTGCGCGCACTGGGGAGGTGCTAGGGACAGTTTGGCGAGCTGCTTGGACCCCACGTGAAGTCGCTGGGGACAGTGCACGTGCTGGGGAGGAGCCAGTGAACATTTGGTTAGCTGCTGGTACCCCGCACGGGGTCGCTGGGCCCCGTGCGCTCGCTGGGGATGTGCCAGGGACCATTTGGCGAGATGCTTGAACCTCGCATGGGGTCGCTAGTGTCCGTGCGCCCGCTAGGAAGCTGCCAGGGAATGTTTGGTGAGCTGCTGGGACCTTGCGCGAGGTCGCTGGGGCCCGTGCTCGCTCTCGGGAGGTGCCAGGGATCATTTGGGGAGCCGCTGGGACCCTATGAGAAGTCGCTGGCCCCAGTGCGCGCGCCGCAGAGATGCCAGGGACATTTTGGCGAGGAGCTTGGACCCTGTGCGGGGTCGATGGATACCGTGCGCGCGCTAGGGAGGTGCCAGGGATCGTTTGGCGAGCCGCTGGGACCCTGCGCAAGGTCGCCTGGGCCCCTGCGCTCGTTGGGGAGATGCCAGGGACCGTTTGGCGAGCCGCTGGGAGCCTCCGCGAGGTCGCAGGGGCCCGTGCACTCGCTGGGGAGGTGCCAGGGGCATTTTGGCGAGCAGCTGTGACCCCACGCTGGGTCGCTGGGGTCTGTGCGCGTGCTGGGGAGGTGCCAGGGACCCTTTGGCGAGCCGCTCGGACCCCGCTGGGTCTCCGGGCCCGTGCGGCGCTGGGGAGGTGCCAGGGACAGTTTGGCGAGCCGCTGGGACCCGCGGGGCTCGCTGGGCCTCATGCGCGCGCTGGGAGGGGCCAGGGACCATTTTGCAAGCCGCTTGGACCCCGTGTGAGGTCGCTTGTGTCCGTGTGCGCGCTTCGGAGCAGCCAGAAACCGTTTGGCGAGCCGCTGGGAACCCACGCAAAGTCGTGGGGTCCCTGCTCACACTGGGGAGGTCCAGTGATATTTTGGAGAGCCGCTGAGACCCCAAGCGGGGTCGCTGGTGCTTATGCACGCGCTGGGGAGGTTCCAGGGACCACTTGGTGATCCGCTTGGATATTGTCCGAGGACACTGGAGACTGTGCGTTTGCTGGGGAGGTGCCAGGGAGCCATTGGCGAGTCAATCGGACCCTGCGTGGGGTTGCTGGGGCCCGTGCTCATGCTGGGGAGGTGCCAGGGACCATTTGGCAAGTCGGTGGGACCCCGCGCGGGGTTGCTCGGCCCCGTGTGCACGCTTGGGAAGGGCCAGGGACCATTTGGCGAGCCGCTTGGACCACGTGTGAAGTCGCTGGAGCCTGTGCGTGTGCTGGGGGTGTGCCAAGGACGATTTGCGAGTCGCTGGTACTCCGCGCGCGGCCGCTGGGCCCCGTGCGCGCACTGGGGAGGTGCCAGGGTCTATTTGGCGAACCGCTGGGACCTGGCGCGGGGTCGCTGGGCCCAGTGCGCTTGATGGGGAGGTACCAGGGTCCATTTGGCAATCGGCTGGGACCTCACGCGGGGTCGCTGGGGCCCGTGCACAAGCTTTGGAGGTGCCAGGGATCAGATGGCGAGCCGCTGGGACCGTGCGCGAGGTCGCTAGAGCCCGTGCGCACGCTGGGGAGGTGCCAGGGACCGTTTGGCGAACCGTTGGGACCTCGCGTGGGGTCACCTGGACCAGTGCGCGCGCTGGGGAGGTTCCAGGGACATTTTGGCGAGCCGCTGGGACCGCACGCTGGGTCTCCGGGGACGTGCGTGCGCTGGGGTGTGCCAGGGACAGTTTGGCGACCCGCTTAGACCCCGCGTGGGGTCACTAATGTCCGTGCGAGTGCTGGGGAGTAGCCAGGGACCGTTTGGCGAGCCGCTGGGAGGCCCTGCACGAGGTCGCTGGGGCCCCTACACTCACTGGGGAGGTGCCAGGGAGCATTTGGCAAGTCGGTGGGATCCGCGCGGGGTCGCTTGGCCCCCGTGCATACGCTGGGGAAGTTTCAGGGAGCATTTGGCGAGCCGCTGGGACCACGTGCGAAGTCGCTGGGCCCAGTGCGCATGCTGTGGCGGTGCCAGGGACCATTTGGCGAGCCGCGTGGACCCCGTGCAGGGTTGGTGGGGCCCGTGCTTGTGTTGGGGAGGTGGGAGGTAATATTTGGCGAGCCGCTCGGACGCCACACGCGGTCGCTGGGCCCCGTGTGCGCGCTGGGAGGGACCAGAGAGCATTTGGCGAGCTGCAGGGACCCCGTGCAAAGTCGCTGGATTCCGTGCGCGCGCTGGGGATGTGCTAAGGAACATTTGCATGCCGCTGGGACCCCGCGTGGGGTCATTGGGACCAGTGGGCGTGCTGGGGAGGTGCCAGGGATTGTTTGGCGAGCCACTGGGACCCCGCGTGGGGTCGCTGGACCCTGTGTGCGCACTGGGGATGTGCCAGGGACCATTTGGCAAGTCGCTCGGACCCCACGCGAAGTCGCTGGGGACAGTGCTCGTGCTGGGGAGGTGCCAGGGATTGTTTGGTGAGCCGATGGGGAGGAGCTAAGGATTATTTAGCGAGCGGCTTGGACATTGCGCGAGGTCGCTGGAGACCGTGCGATCTCTGGAGAGGTTCCAGGGACCCTTTGGCGAGCCTCTCGGACTCCGCGCGGGATCATTGGGACCAGTGCACGTGCTGGGGAGGTGCCATGGACTGTTTGGCGAGCCGCTAGGACCCTGCACGAGTTCGCTGGGGCCCCTGTACTCGCTGGGGAGGTGCCAGGGAGCATTTGGCAAGTCGGTGGGACCCGCACGGAGAAGCTGGGCCCCGTGCATACGCTGGGGAAGTTTCAGGGACCATTTGGCGAGCCGCTGGGACCATGTGCGAAGTCGCTGGGCCCAGTGCGTGTGCTATGGCGGTGCCAGGGACCATTTGGCGAGCCGCTGGGACCCCACGCAGGGTCGGTGGGGCCCGTGTTAGTGTTGGCGAGCCGCTCGGACGCAGCATGCGGTCACTGTGCCCCGTGCTTGCGCTGGGGAGGAGCCAGATACCATTTGACGAGCCGCTGGAGCCCGTGCACGCTGGGAATGTGCCAGGGACCAATTGGCGAGCCTCTGGGACCCTGCACATGCAGGCAATAAAAATGTGCATTATAAATATCATATGGGATAATGAAATTGAAGAAGGGAACTATGAAAAAGACCTGTTGACTCAGAAATGTCTTCACCTAGACAATGTGGGGAAGCTATAAAAAAGGCTAACAAGATACTCGCATATATTGTGTGAAGTGTTGAATATAAATCAAGGGAAGTAATGTTAAAACTTTACAATGCATTAGTAAGACCTCGAATATTGTGTTCAGTTCTGGTCACCTTGTTACAAAAAGGATATTGCTGCTCTAGAAAGAGTGCAAAGAAGAGCAACCAGAATTATCCCGGGTTTAAAAGGCATGTCGTATGCAGACAGGCTAAAAGAACTGAATCTATTCAGTCTTCAACAAACAAGACTACGCGGCGATCTGATTCAAACATTCAAAATCCTAAAAGGTAAAGACAATGTCGACCCAGGGGACTTCTTTGACCTGAAAAAAGAAACAAGGACCAGGGGTCACAAATGGAGATTAGATAAAGGGGCATTCAGAACAGAAAATAGGAGGCACTTTTTTACACAGAGAATTGTGAGGGTCTGGAACCAACTCCCCAGTAATGTTGTTGAAGCTGACACCCTGGGATCCTTCAAGAAGCTGCTTGATGAGATTCTGGGATCAATAAGCTACTAACAACCAAACGAGATGGGTTGAATGCCCTCCTCTCGTTTGTAAACTTTCTTATGTTCTTATGTTCTTATGTTCTTAATGGGGCCCGTGCGGGTGCTGGTGAGGTGCCAGGGACCATTCAGCGAGCCACTGGGACCCGGCGCAGTGTCGCTGGGCCCCGTGCGTGCCCTGGGGAGGATCCAGGTACCATTTGGCGAGCCGCTGGGACCCGTGCGATCGCTGGGGAGGTGCCAGTGACCATTTCGCAAGCTGCTGGTACGCCGCGTGGGGTCGCTGCGCCCAGTGTGTGCGCTGGGGAGGTACCAGGGACCATTTGGCGAGCCACTCAGACCACGCACAGGGTCGCTGGGCCCCATACGCAGGCTTGGGAGGTGCCAGGGACCATTTGGCAACCCTCTGGGACTCTGTGCGAGGTCGCTGGGGCCTGTGCGCGCGCTGAGGATGTGCCAGGGACCATTTGCTAGTGGCTGGGACCCCGCACGGGGTTCCTCGGCCCGTGCATGTGCTACGGAGGGGCCAGGGACCATTTGGCGAGCCGCTGGCACCCCGCGTGGGGTCGCTGGGCCCTGTGCGCACGCTGGGAATGTGCCAGGGACCAATTGGCGAGCCTCTGGGACCCTGCACATGCAGGCAATAAAAATGTGCATTATAAATATCATATGGGATAATGAAATTGAAGAAGGGAACTATGAAAAAGACCTGTTGACTCAGAAATGTCTTCACCTAGACAATGTGGGGAAGCTATAAAAAAGGCTAACAAGATACTCGCATATATTGTGTGAAGTGTTGAATATAAATCAAGGGAAGTAATGTTAAAACTTTACAATGCATTAGTAAGACCTCGAATATTGTGTTCAGTTCTGGTCACCTTGTTACAAAAAGGATATTGCTGCTCTAGAAAGAGTGCAAAGAAGAGCAACCAGAATTATCCCGGGTTTAAAAGGCATGTCGTATGCAGACAGGCTAAAAGAACTGAATCTATTCAGTCTTCAACAAACAAGACTACGCTGCGATCTGATTCAAACATTCAAAATCCTAAAAGGTAAAGACAATGTCAACCCAGGGACTTCTTTGACCTGAAAAAGAAACAAGGACCAGGGGTCACAAATGGAGATTAGATAAAGGGGCATTCAGAACAGAAAATAGGAGGCACTTTTTTACACAGAGAATTGTGAGGGTCTGGAACCAACTCCCCAGTAATGTTGTTGAAGCTGACACCCTGGGATCCTTCAAGAAGCTGCTTGATGAGATTCTGGGATCAATAAGCTACTAACAACCAAACGAGATGGGTTGAATGCCCTCCTCTCGTTTGTAAACTTTCTTATGTTCTTATGTTCTTATGTTCTTAATGGGGCCCGTGCGGGTGCTGGTGAGGTGCCAGGGACTATTCAGCGAGCCACTGGGACCCGGCGCAGTGTCGTTGGGCCCCGTGCGTGCCCTAGGGAGGATCCAGGTACCATTTGGCGAGCCGCTGGGACCCGTGCGATGGCTGGGGAGGTGCCAGTGACCATTTCGCAAGCCGCTGGTACGCCGCGTGGGGTCGCTGCGCCCAGTGTGTGCGCTGGGGAGGTACCAGGGACCATTTGGCGAGCCACTCAGACCACGCACAGGGTCGCTGGGCCCCATACGCAGGCTTGGGAGGTGCCAGGGACCATTTGGCGAGCAGCTGGTACGCCGCGTGGGTCGCTGGGGCCTGTGCGCGCGCTGGGGATGTGCCAGGGACCATTTGCTAGTGGCTGGGACCCCGCACGGGGTTCCTCGGCCCGTGCATGTGCTACAGAGGGGCCAGGGACCATTTGGCGAGCCGCTGGCACCCCGCGTGGGGTCGCTGGGCCCTGCGCGCGCGCTGGGGAGGAGCCAGGTACCATTTGGCGATCCGCTGGGATCCGTGCATGTGCTAGGGAGGGGACAGGGACCATTTGGAAAGTCACTGGGACCCCGCGCGAAGTCGCTGGGGCCCATACGTGCGCTGAGGATGTGCCAGGGATAATTTGCGAGCCGTTGGGACCCCGCACGAAGTCGCTGGGGCCCATGCGCATGCTGGGCAGGTGCCAGGGCCCATTTGCCAAGCCCTTGGGACCAGCGCAGGGTCACTGGAGAGGGGCCAGGGACCATTTGGAGAGCCGCTGGGTCCTCGCACAAAGTCGCTGCCCGTGCACGCGGCTGAGGTGCCAGGGAGCTTTTCGGGAGCCGCTGAGACTCTACGCCTGGTAGCTGGGTCCCGTGTGCGTGCTGGGGAAGTGCCAGGGGCTGTTTGGCGAGCCATTGGGACCCCGCGCGGGGTCACTGGGCCATGTGCGCGTGCTGGGGAGCTACCTGGGACCATTTGGTGAGCCGCTGGTACCCAGCGCGAAGTCGCTGGTGCCCGTGAGCGCTCTGGGGATGTCCCAGGAACCATATGGCCAGCCGCAGGGACCCCACGCGGGGTCGTTGGGCCCAGTGCGCGCGCTGGGGAGGGGCCAGGATCATTTGGCGAGCTGATGGGACCCACCGCAAAGTCACTGGGCCCCGTGCATGCGCTAGTGAGGGGCCAGGGACCATTTGGCGAGCCGCTGGGACCCCGCGCGGGGTCGCTGGGACCCGTGCGCGTGCTGGGGAGGTGCCAGGGACCATTTGGCAACCCGCTGGGACCCCGCGCGAAGTCGCTGGGGCCCGTGCGCTCGATGGGGATGTGCCAGGGACTATTTGCGAGCTGCTGGGACCCTGTGCAAAGTCGCTGGGCCCAGTGCATGCGCTGGGGAGGTGCCAGGGACCATTTGGCGAGCCGCTGGGACCCCGCACTGGGTCCATGGGGCACGTGCACGTGCTGGTGAGGTGCCAGGGACCATTCGGAAAGCCGCTGGGACCCCGCGAGGGGTCACTGGTCCCTGTGCACGCGCTGGGGAGGAGCCAGGGACCTATTGGCAAGCCTCTGGGACCCTGCCCAAGGTCGTTGTGCCCGATGCGCGCTCTGGGGAGGTGCCAGGGACCATTTGGCGAGCCCCTGGGACCCTGCGCGAGATCGCAGTGCCTTGTGTGCGTACTGGGGAGGTGCCAGGGATCATTTGCGAGCTTCTGGGACCCCGCACGAAGTCGCTGGGGTCCATGTGCGCGCTGGGGATGTGTCAGGAACCATATGGCCAGCCGCTGGGACCCCATGCGGGGTCGTTGGGCCCAGTGCGCTGCTGGGAGGGCCAGGGACCATTTGGCGAGACGATGTGACCCACCGCGAAGTCACTGGGCCCCGTGCGCGCTAGGAAGGGGCCAGGAACCATTTGGCGAACCACTGGGAGCCCGCGCGGTGTCGCTGGGGCCCGTGCGCGCGCTGGGGAGGAGCCAGGTACCATTTGATGAGCCGCTGGGACCCGTGCGAGTGCTGGGGATGTGTCAGGGACCAATTTGCGAGCATCTAGGACCCTGCCCAAGGTCTGGTGAGGTGCCAGGGACCATTTGGCGAGCCGCTGGGGCCCATGCGCGTGCTGGGGATGTGTCAGGGACCAATTGGCGAGCCTCTGGGACCCAGCCCAAGGTCGTTGTGCCCTGTGCGCTCTCTGGGGAGGTGCCAGGGACCATTTTTCGAGCCCCTGGAACCCTGCACTAGGTCGCTGTGCCACGTGAGCGTACTGTGGCGTTGCCAGGAACCATTTGCAGAGCCGCTGGGACCAGCCCGGGGTCGCTGGAGAGGGGCCAGGGACCATTTGGCGAGCCGCTGGGTCCTTGCACAATGTCGTTGGCCCGTGCACGCGCGGGGGAGGTGCCAGGGAGCTTTTCAGGAGCCTGGTACGCCTGGTAGCTGGGACCCGTGTGCGTGCTGGTGAAGTGCCATGGACTGTTTGGCGAGCCGTTGGGACCCCGCCCGGGGTCACTGGGCCCTGTGCGTGTGCTGGGGAGGTACCAGTGACTATTTGCGAGTTGCTGGGACCCTGCGCAAAGTCGCTGGGTCCCGTGCGCGGGCTGGGGAAGTGCCAGGGACCATTTCCGAGCCGTTGGGACCAGCGCAGGGTCGCTGGAGCGGGGCCAGGGACCATTTGGTGAGCCGCTGGGTCCTCGCACAAATTCGCTGACCCGTGCGTGCCCGGGGGAGGTGCCAGGTAGATTTTCGGGAGCTGCTGAGACTCTACGCCTGGTCACTGGGGCCCGTGTACGTGCTGGGGAGGAGCCAGGGACTATTTGCGAGCTGCTGGGACCCTGCGCAAAGTCGCTGGGCCCCATGCGCGCTCTGGTGAGGTGCCAGGGACCATTCGGCGAGCCGCTGGGACCCCGTGCGGTGTCGCTGGGCCCTGTGCGTGCACTGGGGAGGAGCCAGGTACCATTTGATGAGCCGCTGGGACCCGTGCGAGTGCTGGGGATGTGTCAGGGACCAATTGGCGAGCATTTGGGACCCTGCCCAAGGTCGTTGTGCCCCGTGCGTGCTCTGGTGAGGTGCCAGGGACCATTTGGCGAGCCGCTGGGGCCCATGCGCGTGCTGGGGATGTGTCAGGGACCAACTGGCGAGCCTCTGGGACCCTGCCCAAGGTCGTTGTGCCCCGTGCGCTCTCTGGGGAGGTGCCAGGGACCATTTTTCGAGCCCCTGGGACGCTGCTCGAGGTCTCTGTGCCACGTGAGCGTACTGGGGCGGTGCCAGGGACCATTTGCAGAGCCGCTGGGACCAGCCCGGGGTCGCTGGAGAGGGGCCAGGGACCATTTGGCGAGCCGCTGGGTCCTTGCACAAAGTCGCTGGCCCATGCACGCGCGGGGGAGGTGCCAGGGAGCTTTTCAGGAGCCTGGTATGCCTGGTAGCTGGGACCCGTGTGCGTGTTGGTGAAGTGCCATGGACTGTTTGGCGAGCCGTTGGGCCCTGTGCGTGTGCTGGGGAGGTACCAGGGACCATTTGATGATCCGCTGGGACCCAGCGCGAAGTCGCTGGTGCCCATGCACGCGCTGGGGATGTCCCAGGAACCATATGGCCAGCCGCTGGGACCCCGCGCTGGTCGCTGGGCCCAAGGTGCGTGCTGGGAGGGGCCAGTGACCATTTGGCGTGCCGATGGGACCATGCGCGCGGTCGCTGGGGCCCGTGCGCACGCTAGGGAGGTGCCAGGGACCATTTGGCAACCTGCTGGGACCACGCGCAAAGTCTCTGGGGCCCGTGTGCGCGATAAGAATGTGCCAGGGACTATTTGCGAGCTGCTGGGTCCATGCGCAAAGTCGCTGGGTCCCGTGCGCAGGCTGGGGAAGTGCCAGGGACCATTTCCGAGCCGTTGGGACCATCGCAGGGTCGCTGGAGAGGGGCAAGGGACCATTTGGTGAGCAGCTGGGTCCTTGCACAAAGTCGCTGCCCCGTGCGTGCCCGGGGGAGGTGCCAGGGAGCTTTTCGGGAGCTGCTGAGACTCTACGCCTGGTAGCTGGGGCCCGTGCGCGCTAAGGAGTGGCCAGGGACCATTTGGTGAGTCGCTGGGACCACGCGCAGGGTCACTGGGGCCCGTGCGCGTGCTGGGGAGGAGCCAGGGACCATTTGCCAACCCGCTGGGACCCCGCGCGAAGTCGCTGGGGCCCGTGCGCGCGATTAGGATGTGCCAGGGACTATTTGCAAGCTGCTGGGACCCTGCGCAAAGTCACTGGGCCCCATGCGCGCTCTGGTGAGGTGCCAGGGACCATTCGGCAAGCCGCTAGGACCCCGCGCGGTGTCGCTGGGCCCTGTGCGCGCGCTGGGGAGGAGCCCGGTACCATTTGGCGAGCCGCTGGAGCCCGTGCGCGTGCTGGGGATGTGTCAGGGACCAATTAGCGAGCCTCTGGGACCCTGCCCAAGGTCGCTGTGCACCGTGCGCGCTCTGGGGAGGTGCCAGGGACCATTTGGTGAGCCCCTGGGATCACTGCGTGAGGTGGCTGTGCCACGTGAGCGTGCTGGGGAGGTGCCAGGAACCATTTGATGAGCCGCTGGAAAACCGCGCAAAGTCACTGGGCCCCGTGCGCATGCTAGTGAAGGACCAGGAACCATTTGGCAAGCCACTGGGACCCTGCGCGAAGTTGCTGGGGCCCGTACGTGCGCTGAGGATGTGCCAGGGATCATTTGCGAGGCGCTGGGACCCTGCACAAAGTCGCTGGGGCCCATGTGCACGCTGGGGATGTGCCAGGGACCATATGGCCAGCCGCTGGGACCCCACGCGGGGTCGCTGGGCCCCGTGCGAACGCTGGGTAGTAGCCAGGTACCATTTGGCGAGCAGCTGGGGCCCGTGCGCATGCTGGGGATGTGCCAGGGACCAATTGGCGAGCCTCTGGGACCCTGCGCAAGGTCGTTGTGCCCGTGCGCGCCCGGGAGGTGCCAGGGACCATTTCACGATCCCCTGGGACCCTGCGCGAGGTCGCTGTGCCACGTGAGCGTGCTAGGGAGGGGCCAGGGACCATTTGAAAGCCACTGGGACCCCGCGCGAAGTCGCTGGGGCCCGTACGTGCTCTGAGGATGTGCCAGGGATCATTTGCGAGCCGCTGGGACCCCGCACGAAGTCGCTGGGGCCCATGCGCATGCTGGGCAGGTGCCAGGGCCCATTTGCCGAGCCCTTGGGACCAGTGCAGGGTCACTGGAGAGGGGCCAGTGACCATTTGGCGAGCCGCTGGGTCTAGCACAAAGTCGCTGCCCCGTGCACACGTGACTGAGGTGCCAGGGAGCTTTTCGGGAGCCGCTGAGACTCTACGCCTGGTAGCTGGGTCCCGTGTGCGTGCTGGGGAAGTGCCAGGGGCTGTTTGGCGAGCCGTTGGGACCCCGCGCGGGGTCACTGGGTCATGTGCGCGTGCTGCGGAGCTACCTGGGACCATTTGGTGAGCCGCTGGGACCCGTGTGAGTGCTGGGGATGTGTCAGGGACCAATTGGCGAGCATCTGGGACCCTGCCCAAGGTCGTTGTGCCCCGTGCGCGCTCTGTTGAGGTGCCAGGGACCATTTGGATAGCCGCTGGGTCCTTGCACAAAGTCGCTGGCCTGCACGCTGGGGAGGTGCCAGGGAGCTTTTCAGGAGCCTGGTACGCCTGGTAGCTGGGACCCGTGTGCGTGTTGGTGAAGTGCCATGGACTGTTTGGCGAGCCGTTGGGACCCCGCGCGGGGTCACTGGGCCCTGTGCGTGTGCTGGGGACTTACCAGGGACCATTTGATGATCCGCTGGGACCCAGCGCGAAGTCGCTGAGGCCCGTGCGCACGCTGGGGAGGTGCCAGGGACCATTTGGCAACCTGCTGGGACCACGTGCGAAGTCTCTGGGGCCCGTGCTCGCGATGGGAATGTGCCAGGGACTATTTGCGAGCTGCTGGGACCCTGCGCAAAGTCGCTGGGTCCCGTGCGCGGGCTGGGGAAGTGCCAGGGACCATATGGCTAGCCGCTGGGAGCCTGTGCGTGGGTGTTGAGCCCCTTGTGCGCTTGGGAGGTGCCAGGGACAATTTGGCAACCCGCTGGGACCCCGAACAAAGTCGCTGGGGCCCGTGTGAGCGCAGGGGATGTGCCAGGGACTATTTGCTAGCCACTGAGACCATGCGCAAAGTTGCTGGGCCCCGAGCGCGTGCTGGGGAGGTGCTAGGGACCATTTGGATAGCCGCTGGGACCCCGTGCATGGTTCCTGGGGACCGTGCATGTGCTGGTGAGGTTTGAGGGACCATTTGGCGCGTGGTTGCAACATCGCGAGGGGTCCCAGCGGCTCGCCAAATGGTCCCTGGCCACTCCCCAGTGTGCGCACGGGGCAGCGACTACGCGCAGGGTCCCAGCGGCTCTCCAAATGGTCCCTGTTCCCTCCACAGAGCGTGTGCGGGGCCCAGTGACCCCGTGCACAGTCCCAGCGGCTTGCCAAATGATCTTTGGCACCTCCTCAGCACGCACACGGGCCCCAGAGACCCAGCGCGTGGTCCGAGCAGCTCGCCAACTGGTCCCTAGCACCTCCCCAGCATGCACACGGGCAACAGCGACTTCGCGTAGGGTTGTAGCGGCTCGCCAAACGGTCGCTGGTACATCCCCAGCGATCGCACGGGCCCTAGCGACCTCGCGCAGGGTTCCAGAGGCTCGCCAAATGCTCCCTGTCACATCCCCGGGCGCCATGGACCCCAGAGACTTCGGCTGGGTCACAGCGGCTCTCAAATGGTCCCTGGCCCCTCCCCAGCATGAGCACGGAGCACAGTGACCCTGCACTGGGTCCCAGCGGCTCGCCAAATGGTCCCAGGCACCTCCCCAGCACGCGCACGGGCCCCAGCAACGTCGCTGGGGTCCCAGCGCCGCCAAACGGAACCTGGCACCTCCCTAGCGAGCGCACAGGCTCCAGCGACTTTGCTCGGGTTTCCAGCGGTTCACCAAATGGTCCCTGTCATCTCCCCAGCACACGCACTGGACCCAGTGACCCCGTGCGGGGTCCCTGCGGCTTGTCAAATGGTCCCTGGCACTTCCCCAGCGCACGCACGGGCCCTAGCGACATCGCTCTGTGTCCCAGCGGCTCACCAAATGGTCCCTGGCACCTACCCAGCGCGCGCACGGGCCCCAGAGACCACGGGTGGTGTCCCAGCGGCTCGCCAAACTGCCCCTGGCACTTCATCAGCAAAAGCATGGTCTCCAGCGACCTCGTGCAGGGTCCCAGCGGCTCACTAAAATGTCCCTGGCATCTCCCCAGCGCGGGCACTGGGCCCAGCAACTGCAAGCGGGATCCCAGCTGCTAGCCAAATAATCCCTGGCACCTCCCCAGCATGCGCACTGTGCCCAGCGACCCTGCGCGGTGTCCCTGCAGCTCGCAAACGGTCCGTGGTACCCCACCAACGCACGCACTGGGCCCAGCAACCCCACATGTGGTCCCAGCGGCTCACAAATGGTCCCTGGCACTTCCCCAGCGCACGCACGGGCTCCAGTGACCCTGCGCGGGGTCCGAGCAGCTCGCCAAATGGTCCCTGGCCCCTCCCCAGCGCGCACTGGGCCCTGCGACCCTTCGCGGGGTCCCAGCGGCTCGCTAAATGGTCCCTGGCACCTCCCCAGTGAACACACTGGGCCCAGCAACCGCACGCGGTGTCCCTGCGGCTCGCAAATGGTCCCTGGTACAACCCCCAGCGAACACACTGGGCCCAGCGACCCCACGTGGGTTCCCAGCGGCTCACCAAATGATCTCTGGCCCCTCCCCAGAGCGCGCATGGACCCTAGAGACCCTGCGCGGGGTCAGAGCGGGTCACCAAATGGTCCCTGGCCCCTCCCCAGCGCGCAAGACGGGCCCAGCGACCCCGCGCGGGATCCCAGCAGCTCGCCAAATTGTCCCTGGCACCTCCCCAGTGAACGCACTGGGCCCAGCGACCGCGTACGGAGTACGAGCGGCTCGCCAAATGGTCCCTGACACGTCCCTAGTGCGCGCACGGGATCCAGTGACCACGAACAGGGTCCCAGCGGCTCGCTAAATGGTCCCTGACACCTCCCTAGCGCGTGTACGGTCACCAGTGACCGCGTACGGAGTCCGAACAGCTCGCCAAATGGTCCCTGGCACCTGCCCAGCACGCGCACTGTGCCCTGCGACCCCGCGCGGGCTCCAAACGGCACGCCAAACGGACCCTGGCACGTTCCCAACATGTGCACGGGACCCAGTGACCCCGTGCGGGGTCCCTGCGGCTCGTCAAATGGTCCCTGGTACTTCCCCAGCACACGCACGGGCCCCAGTAACTTCGCATGGGGTCCCAGCTACTCGCAAAACGGTTTCTGGCGCCTCACCAGCACACTCTTGGGCCCCAGCGACCCCGCGTGGGGTCCCAGCGGCTAGCCAAAATATCCCTAGCACCTACCTAGCAGGTGCACTGGACCCAGCGACCCCACGTGGGGTCCCAACGGCACACCAAACGCTCCCTGGCACCTCCCCAGCGCGTGCACAGGGCCCAGCGACCCCGCGCGGGGTCCCAGCAGCTCACCAAACGGTCCCTGGCACTTCCGCAACACGTTTATGGTACCACAGGGACCACGCGCGTGGTCCCGCGGTTCACCAAATGGTCCCTGGCACCTCCCCAGCACGAGCACGGGGCCCAGCGACTTCGCTTGGGTTCCCCGCGGCTCACTAAATGGCCCATGGCCCCTCCCCAGCGCGCACACGGGACCCAGCGAACCCACCCGGGGTCCGATAGGCTCGACAAATGGTCCCTGGCCCCTCCCCAGTGCGCGCACGGGGCCCAGTGAAACCGCCTGGGGTCCCAGCGGCTCGCCAAATGGTCCCTGGCACCTCTCTAGTGCACGCACGGGGCACAGCGACCCCGAGTGAGGTCCCAGCGGCTCGCTGAATAGTCCCTGCCACCTCCCTAGCGCGTCCACGGGCATCAGCGACCGCATACGGAGTCCGAGCGTCTCGCCAAATGGTCCCTGGCACCTCCCCAGCACACGCACTATGCCCAGCGACCCCACGCAGGGTTCCAGTGGCACGCCAAACGGTCCCTAGAACCTTCCCAAAACGCACACGGGACTCAGCGACCTCGCGCAGGGCCCTAGCGGCTCGCCAAATGGTCCCTGGCACCTCCCCAGCATGCGTACAGGCCCAGGCGACCCCGCATGGGGTCCCAGCAGCTCGGCAAAATGTCCCTGGCACCTCCCCAGCATGCGCACTGGGCCCAGGGACCACACGCGGGGTCCAAGCGGCTCGCCAAATGCTCCCTGGCAGCTCCCCAGCATGTGCACAGCCGCAGCGACTTCACACGGGGTCCAAGCAGCTCGCCAAATGGTCCCTGGCCCCTACCCAGCGTGCGCACAGGGTCCAGCGATCTCGCGCGGGGTCCCAGCGGCTCGCCAAATGGTCCCTGGCACCTCCACAGCACGCGTACGGGCCACAGTGACTTCGCGAGGGGTCCCAGCGGCTCGCCAAACGGTCCCTGTCACCTCCCCAGCAAGCGCACGGGCTCCAGCGACCTTGCGCGGGCTCCCAGCGGCTCGCCAAACAGTCCATGGCACCTCCCCATCTCCCAGCGGCTCGCCAAATGGTCTCTGGCACCTCCCCAGCACTTGCACGGGCCCCAGTGACTTCGCGTGTGGTCCCAGTGGCTCACCAAACGGTCCCTTGCACTTCCCCAGCGAGCGTACGGTCTCCAGCAACCTAGCGCAGGGTCCCAGCGGCTGGCCAAAATGTCCCTGGCACCTCCCCAGCATGCGCACTGGGCAACAGTGACCGCGTGTGGGTTCCGAGTGGTTCACCAAATGGTCCCTGGAACCTACCTAGCACGCCACTGTGCCCAGCGACCCCTCGCGGGGTCCCAGCTGCTCGCCAAATGGTCCCTGACCCCTCCCCAGCGCACCCACGGGGCCCAGTGATTCCGCACGTGGTCCCATTGAATTGCCAAATGGTCCTTGGCTCCTCCCCAGTGCGCTCACTGGGCAAAGCAACCACACGCTGGGTTGCCACGGGCTTGCAAAATGGCCCTGGCACCTAACGAGCACGAGCACGGGACCCAGTGACCCCGCACAGAGTCCCAGCGGCTTGCCAAACGGTCCCTGGAACCTCCCTAGCAAATCGCACGGGCCCCTGCACCGCGCGCGGAGTCGGAGCGGCTCGCCAAATGGTCCCTGGCACCTCCCCAGCACGCGCACTGTGCCCAGCGACCCCGCGTGTGGTCCCAGCTGCTCGCCAAAATGTCCCTGATACCTCCCCAGCGTGCGCACTGGGCCCAACGACCGCATGCGGGGTCTCAGTGGCTCGCCAAACGGTCCCTGGCACCTCCCCAGCATGCGCAGGAGCCACAGCGACACCGCACGGGGTCCCAGCTGCTCTCCAAACGGTCCCTGGCACATCACCAGCACATGCTCGGGCCCCAGCGACCCCGCGTAGGGTCCAGCAGCTCACCAAACGGTCCCTGGCTCTTCCTCAGAACGTGTATGGGCAACAGGGACCCCGCGCAGGGTCCCAGCGGCTCGCCAAATGGTCCCTGGCACCTCCACAGCACGCGTACGGGCCCCAGTGACTTTGCGTGGGGTCCCAGATGCTCGCCAAACGGTCCCTGGCACCTCACAAGCACACGCTCGAGCCCCAGTAACCCCGCGCGGGTTCCCAGCGGCTCGCCAAACGGGTCCCTAGAACCTTCCCAAAATACGCACGGGTCCCAGCGACCTCGCACAGGGCCCCAGCGGCTCGCCAAATGGTCCCTGGCACTTCCGCAGCACGTGTATGGGACCCCAGGGACCCCGCAAGATTGTCCCAATGGCACGCCAAAATGTCCCTGGCACCTCCCCAGCATGCGCACTGGGCCCAGGGACCACACGCGGGGTCCAAGCGGCTCGCCAAATGCTCCCTGGCAGCTCCACAGCACGTGCACGGGACGCAACGACTTCACATGGGGTCCCAGCTGCTCGCCAAATGTTCCCTGGCCCCTACCCAGCGTGCGCACAGGTTCCAGCGACCCCGCGCGGGGTCCCAGCGGCTCGCCAAATGGTCCCTGGCACCTCCACAGCACGCATACTGGCCACAGTGACTTCCCGTGGGGTCCCAGTGGCTCGCCAAACGGTCCCTGGCACCTCCACAGCAAGCACACAGGCTCCAGCGACCTTGCTCAGGGTCCCAGCGGCTCGCCAAAATGTCCCTGATACACACCCAGAGCGCGCACTGGGCCCAGTGACTGCACGCGGGGTCCCAGCGGCTCGCCAAATTGTCCTGGCACCTTCCCAGCACACGCACGTGCACCAGCGACCCCAAGCGAGATCCCAACGGCACGCTATCCCGACCCTGGCGCGACCCTGGCACGTCTCCAGCACGCGCACGGGCAACAGCGACCCCGCACAGGGTCCCAGCTGCTCGCCAAACGCTCCCTGGCACTTCCCAAGCAGGTGCACTGGACCCAGCGACCCCGTGTGGGGTCCCAGCGGCACGCCAAACGCTCCCTGGCAACTCCCAAGCACGTGCACAGGGCCCAGCGGTCCAAACGGTCCCTTGCACCTCCCCAGCGAGCGCACGGGCTCCAGCAACCTCGTGCAGGGTCCCAGTGGCTCGCCAAATAGTCCCTGGCACCTCCCCAGCGCGCACACACCCCAGCGACCCCACGTGGGTTCCCAGCGGCTCGCCAAAATGTCCCTGGCACCTCCCCAGCATGTGCACTGGGCCCAGCGACTGCACGCGGGAAACCAGCGGCTCAACAAATGGTCCATGACCCCTCTCCAGTGCGCCCCCGTGGCCCAGCGGCCCAGCGGCCCAGCGACCCCGCGCATGGGCCCATCGGATCGCCAAATGGTCCTTGGCACCTCCCCAGCGCGTGCACTGGGCCCAGCAACCACACGCTGGGTTGCTACGGGCTTGCAAAATGGCCCTGGCACCTAAATAGCACTCGCACGTGCACCAGTGACCCAGCACGGGGTCCCAGTCGCTTGACAAAAGGTCCCTGGAACCTCCCTAGCACGCAAACTGGGCCCAGCGACCCCGAGCGGGGTACTAGTGGCAAGCCAAACTGTCCCTGGCTCCTCCACAGCGCGCGCACTGGGCCCAGCAACCACACGATGGGTTGCCACGGGCTTGCAAAATGGCCCTGGCACCGAACAAGCAGGAGCAAGGGACCCAGCGACCCCGCAAGGGGTCCCAGCGGCTTGCCAAATGGTTCCTGGAACCTCCCTAGCATGCGCACGGGCCCCAGCGACCGCGCGAGGAGTCCGAGCGGCTCGCCAAATGGTCCCTGGCACCTCCCCATCACGCGCACTGTGCCCAGCGACCCCGCATGGAGTCACAGCGGCTCACCAAAAGGTCCCTGACACCTCCCCAGAGCGTGCACGGACCCCAGCGACCAGGCGTGGGGTCCCAGCGGCTCACCAAATGGTCCTTGGCACCTCCCAGCACGCGCACCATGCCCAGCGGCTAGCCAAAAGATCCATGGCACCTCCCCAGAGCGCGCACAGGGCCCAGAGACCCCGCGCGGGTCCCAGTGTCACACCAAATAGTTCCAGACACCTCCCCAGAGTGCGTAAGAACCCAAGCGACTTCGCGCGTGGTCCAAGCGGCTTGCCAAACTGTCCCTGGCACCTCACCAGCACGCGCAGGGGCCCCAGCGACATCGCGTGGGGTCTCACTGGCTTGCCAAATGGTCCCTGGCACCTCCCCAGCATGCGCACGTGCACCAGTGACCAGGCGTGGAGTCCCAGCGGCTCGCCAAATCATCCCTGGCACCTCCCACCACGCGCACGGGACCCAGCGACCCGCGTGGAGTCACAGCGGCTCGCCAAAAGGTCTCTGGCACCTCTCCAGCGCGTGCACGGGCCCCGGAGACCCCGAGCATGGTCCGCGCAGCTCGCCAAATGATCCCTGTCCTCTCCCCAGCAGGTGCACGGGGCCCAGCGACACCCGTGCGCGGGGTCCCAGCGGCTTGCCAAATGGTCGTTGGCACCAACCCAGCACGCGCACAAGCCCCAGCGACCCTGAGCGGGGTACCAGCGGCAAGCCAAATGGTCCCAGGCAACTCCCCAGCATGCGCACAGGGCCCAGCGAACGCCTGCAGAGTCCAAGCGGCACGCCAAATGGTCCCTGGCACCTCCCCAGCACGCGCACTGTGCCCAGCAATGCCGCGCGGGTTCCCAGCGGCACGTCAAACGGTCCATGGCACCTCCGCAGCACGCGCACGGGCCCCAGAGACCCCACGAGCGATCCCAGTGTCTCGCAAATGGTCCCTGGCACATCCCCAGCATGCGTACATGCCACAGCGACCGCACCCGGGGACCCAGCGGCACGCCAAACGGTCATTGGCAACTCCCCAGCACGAGCACAGGGCCCAACGACCCCGCGCGGTGTCCCAGCGGCTCGCAAATGATCCCTGGCACATCCCCAGCGCGCGCATGGGCCCTAGCGACTTCGCGCGGGGTCCCAACGGCTTGCCAAACGGCTCACCAAATTTACCCTGGCACCTCCCCAGCAAACGCACGGTGCACAGCAACCCAGCTTGGGGTCCCAGCATATCGCCAAATGGTCCCTGGCGCCTCTCCAGCGCGCGCACGGGCAACAGCGACCGTGCGTGTTGTCCGAGCAGCTCACCAAATGGTCCCTGGCACATCCCCAGCATGCGCACTGGGCCCAGTGACCCCGCGCAGTGTCCCAGCAGCTCGGAAATGGTCCCTGGCACATCCCCAGCGCTCGCACGGGTCCCAGCGTCCCCGCGCGGGGTCCCAGCGGTTCGCAAAACAGTCCTTGGTGCCACCCCAGCACGCGTACTGGGCCCAGCGAACTCGCACAGGGTCCCAGCGGATCACAAATGGCCATTGGCATATCCCCAACGGGAGCACACGCCCCAGCAACTTCGCGCGGGGTCGCAGCGGTTTGCTAAATGGTCCCTGGCCCCTCCCAAGCGCGTGCACGGGGCCCAGCTAGTAACTGGCAAATCCCAAGCGCGCGCCCCACTGGCCCCAGTGACTTCGTGCGGGGTCCCAGAGGCTAACCAAAATATCCCTGGCACCTCCCCAGCACCCGCACTGGGCCCAGCGACCGCACGCGGGATCTCAGTGACACGCCAAATGGTCCCTGGCACCTTCCCTGCACGAGCACAGGGCCCAACGACCCCGCGCGGGGTCCCAACTGCTCGCAAATTGTCCCTTGCACATCCCCAGCGCGCGCATGGGCCCTAGCGACTTCGCGTGGGGTCCCAGCGGCTTGCCAAATGGTCCCTGGCACATCCCCAGCAAGCGCACTGGGCCCAGCTACCACACACGCAGGGTCCCAGCAGCTCGTAAATAGTACCGGGCACATCCCAAGCTCGCGCACAAGCCCAGCGACGCCGCCCAAGGTCCCAGCGGTTTGCCAAACGGTCCCTGGCACCTCCGCAGCGGGAGAATGGGGCCCAGCGACCACGTGCGGGGTCCCAGCGGCTCGCCAAACGGTCCCTGACACCACCCCAGCACACGCACAGGGCACAACGACCATGTGTGGAGTCCCAGCGGCTCGCCAAATGGTCCCTGGCACCTCTCAGCACTCGCACTGGGCCCAGCGACCCTGCATGGAGTCACAGCGGCTCGCCAAAAGGTCCCTGGTACTTCCCTAGCGAGCGCATGGGGCACATCGACCACGCTCGGGTTCCCATCAGCTCGCCAAACGGTCCCTGGTACCTCCCCAGCTCGCGCACTAGGTCCAGCGACCCCACGCAGGGTCCCAGTGACTCGCAAATGGTCCCTTGCACATCCCCAGCACAAGCACGGGCCCCAGCGACTTCGCACGGGGTCCTAGCGCCTCACCAAACGGTCCCTGGCACCTCCCCAGCACGTGCACGATGCCCAGCGACCCTGGGCGTGGTCCCAGCGGCTAACAAATGGTCCCTGGCACATCCCCAGCGTGCGCACGGGCCCCAACTATTTTGCGCGGGTTCCCAGCGGCTCACCAAGCGGTCCCTGGCACCTCCCCAGCACGCGCACGGGTCCCAGCGACCTCGCGCGGGGTCCCAGCGGCACTCCAAAGGGTCCCTGGCACCTCCGCAGGGTGCGCACAGGCCCCAACGCCCGCGTTCGGGGTTCCAGTGGCTCGCAAAATAGTCTTGGCACCTCCCCAGAGCACGCATGGGCACCAGTTACCTCGTACAGGGTCAAAGAGGCTCGTCAAATGGTCCCTGGCACCTTCCCAGCGCGCACACGGGAACCAGAGTCCCCGCGCGGTGTCCGAGCGGCTTGCCAAATGGTGCCTGGCACCTCCCCAGCACATGCACGGGACCCAGCGACCTCGCGCAAGGTCCCAGCGGTTCGCCAAACGGTCCCTAGCACCTCCGCAGCGGGCGAACGGGGCCCAGCAACCACGTGCGGGGTCCCAGCGGCTCACCAAACGGTCCCTGACACCTCCACAGCGCGCACACGGGGCCCAACGACCACGCATGGAGTCCCAGCGGCTCATCAATGCTCCCTGGCACCTCTCAGCACGCGTACGGGACCCAGCGGCTCGCCAAAAGGTCCATGGCACCTCCCCAGCCTGCGCACAGGGCCCAGCGACCCCGCGCGGGGTCCCAGCATCACACCAAATAGTTCCTGACACCTCCCCAGCGCGCGTACAAACCCCAGTGACTTCACGCGTGGTCTAAGCGGCTTGCCAAACTGTCCCTGGCACCTCACCAGCACGCGCAGGGGCCCCAGTGACATCGCGTAGGGACTCAGCGGCTCGCCAAATGGTCCCTGGCACCTCCCCAGCATGTGCACGGGCACCAGTGACCAGGCGTGCAGTCCCAGCAGCTCGCCAAATCATCCATGGCACCTCCCAGCACGCGCACGGGGCCCATCGACCCCGCGTGTAGTCACAGCGGCTCACCAAAAGGTCCCTGGCACCTCCCCAGCGCACGCACAGGCCCCAGAGTCCCCGCGCTGTGTCCGAGCAGCTCGCCAAATGGTCCCTGGCACCTCCCCAGCACGCACGGGGCCAAGCGACCCCGCGCGGGGTCCCATCAGCTCACCAAACGGTCCCTGGTACCTCCCCAGGTTGCGCACTAGGCCCAGCGACTTTGTGCGGGGTCCTAGCGCCTCACCAAACGGTCCCTGGCACCTCCCCAGCAAGTGCACGGGGCCCAGCGACCCCGGGCGTGGTCCCAGCAGCTCGCAAATGATCCCTGGCACATCCCCAGAGTGCGCACGGGCCCCAGAAACTTTGCGCGGGTTCCCAGCGGCTCACCAACTGTTCCCTGGCACCTCCCCAGCACGCGCACTGGCCCCAGCGACCTTGTGCGGGGTCCCAGCGGCACTCCAAACGGTCCCTGGCACCTCCGCAGCACGCGCACGGGGCCCGGCGACCCCACGCAGGGTCGAGCGGCTAGCCAAAAGGTCCCTGGCACCTCCTCAGGGTGCGCAAAGGCACCAACGACCACGTTCGGGGTCCCAGTGGATAGCGAAATAGTCCCTGGCACCTCCCCAGCGCACGCATGGGATCCAGCTACCTCGTACAGGGTCCAAGCGGTTCGCCAAATGGTCCCTGGCACCTTCCCAGCGCGCGCAAGGGCCCCAGAGTCCCCGAGCGGTGTGCCAGCGGCTCGCCAAATGGTCCCTGGCACCTCCGCAGCGGGCAACGGGGCCCAGCGTCCACGTGCGGGGCCCCAGCGGCTCGCCAAACGGTCCCTGACACCTCCCCAGCACGCGCACGGGGCCCAACGACCACGCATGGAGTCCCAGCGGCTCGCCAATGGTCCCTGGCACCTCTCAGCACTCGCACTGGGCCCAGCGACCCCGCATGGAGTCACAGCGGATCGCCAAAAGGTCCCTGACACCTCCCCAGAGCGTGCACGGACCCCAGCGACCAGGCGTGGGGTTTCAGCGGCTCGCCAAATGGTCCCTGGCACCTCCCAGCACGCGCACTGGGCCCAGCGGCTCGCCAAAAGGTCCATGGCACCTCCCCAGCCCGCGCACAGGGCCCAGCGACCCCGCGCGGGGTCCCAGCATCACACCAAACGGTCCCTGGCACCTCCCCAGCGCGCGCACTAGCCCCAGAGACCCCTCTCGGGGTCCGAGCGGCTCGCTAAATGGTCCCTGGCCCCTCCCAAGCATGCGCACAGGACCCAGAGACCCTGCGCGGGGTCTTAGCGGCTCACCAAATGCTCCTTGGCACCTCCCCAGCGCGGGGTCCCAGCGACTTGCCAAATGATCCCTGGCACCTCCCCAGCTAACCCCCGTCCAAACCAGCGTTTGGTGAGGTGCTAGGACCCCGTGCGAAGTCGCTGGGTTCGTGTGTGTGCTGGGAATGTGCCAGGGACCATTTGCAAGTCACTGGGACCGCGCATGGGGTCGCTGGGCCTAGTGTGCGAGCTGGGGAGGTACCAGGGACCTTTTGGCGAGTTGATGGGACCCCGCGCGGGGTCGCTAGGCCCTGTGCGCGCTAGGGAAGTGCCAGGGACGATTTGGCAAGCCGCTCGGACACCGCGCGGGGACTCTGGGGCCCGTGCGTGCACTGGGAAGGTGCCAGGGACCATTTGGCGAGCCGCTTGGACCCTGTACGAGGTAGCTGGTGCCCATGCGTGCGCTGGGGAGGTGCCAGGCACTATTTGGTGAACTGCTGGGACACCGAATGCGGTCATTGGTGCCCATGCACGCCCTGAGGAGGTGCCAGGGACAATTTGGCGAGCCGCTGGGACCCCGCGCGGGGTCGCGGGGTCCCGTGCGAGCTCTAGGGCTGGGCGAGGGACCATTTGGAGAGTCGCTCGGACACCGCCTGGGGACTCTGGGGCCCGTGCGCATGCTTGGAATGTGCCAGGCAACATTTGGCGAGCCGCTTGGACCCTGTATGAGGTAGCTAATGCCCGTGCGCGCCCTGAGGAGGTGCCAGGGACCATTTGGCGAGCAGCTGGGACCCCGCACGGGGACTCTGGGGCCCGTGCGCGCACTGGGAAGGTGCCAGGGACCATTTGGCGAGCCGCTTGGACCCAGTACGAGGTAGCTGGTGCCCATGCGTGCGCTGGGGAGGTGCCAGGCACTATTTGGCGAACTGCTGGGACACCGAATGCGGTCGTTGGTGCCCATGCGCGCCCTGAGGAGGTGCCAGGGACAATTTGGCGAGCTGCTGGGACCCCGCGCGGGGTCGCTGGGTCCCGTGCGAGCGCCCTGTATGACCCTGTATGAGGTAGCTAATGCCCGTGCGCGCCCTGAGGAGGTGCCAGGGACCATTTGGCGAGCAGCTGGGACCCCGCGCGGGGACTCTGGGGCCCGTGCGCACGATGGAGAGGTGCCAGGGGCCATTTGGCGAGCCGCTGGGACTCCACAAGTGGTCGTTGGGTCACGTGCGCGCGCTGTGGAGGTGCCAGGGACGATTTGGCGAGCCGCTGTGACCACGCGTGGGGTCCCTGGGCCCGTGCATGCGCTAGGGAGGTGCCGGGGACTATTAGACGAGCCGCTCGGACCCTGCGCGGGGACTCTGGTGCCCATGCGCGTGCTGGGGAGGTGCCTGGGACCATTTGGCAAGCCGCTTGGACCCCACACAGGATCGCTAGGCCCAGTCCGCGTGCTGGGGAGGTGCCAGGGACTATTTGGGGAGCTGCTGGGACCCCGCGCAGGGTCGCCTGGCCTCCGTGCTTGTGCTGGGGAAGTGCCAGGGACCATTTTCTGAGCTGCTGGGACCCCGCGCGGGGTTGTTGGGCCAAGTTCTCGTGCTGGGGAGGTGCCAGGGACCGTTTGGCGAGCCGCTGAAACCCCGCGTGGGGTCGCTGGGGCCCGTGTGCGTGCTGGAGAGGTGCCAGGGACCGTTTGGTGTGCCGCTGGTACCCCACACAGGATCGCTAGGCCCAGTGCTGGGGAGGTGCCAGGGACTATTTAGGCAGCTGCTGGGACCCCGTGCGGGGTCATTGGGGCCCGTGCATATGCTGGTGAGGTGCAGGGACCGTTTGGTGAGCAGCTGGGACACTGTGCCGGGTCGCTAGGGCTTGTGCGCACACTGGGGAGGCGCCAGGGACCATTTGGCGAGCCGCTGTTACTCCGCGCAGGGCTGCTTGGGCCCGTGCGCGTGCTGGGGAGGTGCCAGGGACCGTTTTGCTAGCCGCTGGGACCCCGCGCGGGGACGCTGGGCCCAGTGCGTTCGCTGGGGACGTACCTGGGATCATTTGGTGAGCCACAGGTACCCCGCATGCGGTCGCTGGTGCCCGTACGCGGGCTGGGGAGGTGCCAGGGACCGTTTGGTGAGCCGCTGGGATCCCGCGCGGGATCACTGGGCCCAGTGCACATGCTGGGGAGGTGCCAGGGACCACTTGCCTTGCCTCTGGGACCCCGCAAGGGGTCGCTGAGCTCAGTGCACGTGCTGGGGAGGTGCCAGGGACCATTTGGCCGAGCCGCAGGCACCCTGCCCGGTGTCGCTGTGGCACGTGCATATGCTGGGGAGGTAGAAGGGACCGTTTGTCAAGCCGCTGGGACCCCTCGCGGGGTTGCCTGGGCCCTGTGCTTGTGCTGGTGAGGTGCCAGGAACCGTTTGGCGAGCCGCTGGGACTCCACGCGGGGTCGCTGGACCCCATGCGCGTGCTGGTAGATGCCAGGGACCATTTGGTGACCCTCTGGGACCCCATGCGATGTCGCTGGGGCCCCTGCGCGTGCTTCTGAGGTGCCAGTGACAGTTTGGCAAGCCGCTTGGACGTCGCGCGAAGTTGCAGGGGTTCGTACGCGCGCTGGGGAGGTGCCAGGAACAATTTGGTGTGACGGTGGGACCCCGCGCGGGGTCTCTGGGGCCCTTGCGCGTGCTGGTTAGGTACCAGGGACCATTTGGCGAGCCGCTGGGACCCCGCGCGGGGTCGCTGGGTCCCGTGCTCTCACTAGGGAGGTGACAGGGAACATTTGGCGAGCCGCTGGGACCCAGTTAGGGGTCGCTGGGCCCCGTGTCCGTGCTAGGGAGGTGCCAGGGAACATTTGGCGAGCCCATGGAACCCCAAGCGGAGTCGCCGTGCCCCATGCGCGTGCTGCGGAGGTGCCAGGGACCGTTTGGTGTGCCGCTGGGACCCCTCACGAGGTCACTGGGGCCCGTGCGCATGCTGGGGAGGTGCCAGGGACCATTTGGTGAGCCGCTGGGACCCCGCGCGGGGTCGCTGGGTCCCGTGCTCTCACTAGGGAGGTGACAGGGAACATTTGGCGAGCCGCTGGGACCCAGTTAGGGGTCGCTGGGCCCCGTGTCCGTGCTAGGGAGGTGCCAGGGAACATTTGGCGAGCCCATGGAACCCCAAGCGGGGTCGCCGTGCCCCATGCGCGTGCTGCGGAGGTGCCAGGAACCACTTGCCGTGCCTCTGGGAAACCGCATGGGGTTGCTGGTGCCTGTGCGTGTGCTGGGGAGGTGCCAGGGACCGTTTGGTGAGCCACTGGGACCCCGCGTGGGGTTGCTGGGGCCCGTGCGCGTGATGGGGAGGTGCCAGGGACCATTTGTAGTGCCTCTGGGACCCCACGTGGGGTCGCTGGGTACCGTGCGTGCCAGGGGAGTGCCAGGGACCGTTTGGCGAGCCGCTGGGAGCCAGCGCGGGGTCGCTGGGCCCCGTGCTAGTGCTGTGGAGGGGACAGGGACCATTTGGCGAGCCGCTAGGACCCCGCCCGACCACGCTGGAAGTCGCTGGTGTTCGTACCTGAGCTGGGGAGGAGCCAGGAACCATTTGGTGTGACGCTGGGACCCCGCTGGGCCCCGTGCGGACGCTGGGGAGGTGCCAGGGACCTTTTGGCGAGCTGCTGGGACTCCACGCCTGGCCCGTGCGTGCGCTGGGGTGGTGCCAGGGACCATTTGGCGAGCCGCTGTGACTCCACGCGTGGTCGCTGGACCCCATGCGCGTGCTGGTAGATGCCAGGGACCATTTGGCGAGCTTCTGGGACCCCATGCGATGTCGCTAGGGCCCCTGCTTGTGCTTCTGAGGTGCCATTGACAGTTTGGCAAGCCGCTTGGACCTCGCGCGAAGTTGCAGGGGTTCGTACGCGCGCTGGGGAGGTGCCAGGAACAATTTGGTGTGATGGTGGGACCCCGCGTGGGGTCTCTGGGGCCCTTGCGCATCTGGTTAAGTACCAGGGACCGTTTGGCGAGCCGCTGGGACCCCGAGCGCGGTCGCTGGTGCCCGTGCGCGTGCTGGGGATGTGCCAGGGACCATTTGGCGAGCTGCTTGGACTACGCTCGAAGTCGCTGGGGTTTGTACGTGCGCTGGGGAGGTGCCAGGGACCATTTGGCGAGCCTTGGGACTCCACGCCTCGTCACTGGTGCCCGTGCGCATGCTGGGGAGGTGCCAGGGACCATTTGGCGAGCCACTGCGATCCCGCACGGGGTCACTGGGTCCTGTGCGGGTGCTGGTGTAGTGCCAGTGACCATTGGGCGAGCCGCAGGGACCTCGCACGCAGTCGCCGGGTCCCGTACGCGTGCTGGGGAGATGCCAGGGCCCATTTGGCGAGCCACTGGGACCCTGCACGAGGTCGCTGGAGACCGTGTGTTCGCAGGGGACGTGCCAGAGACCTTTTGATGAGCAGCTCGGTCCCCGCGCGGGGTCTCTACGGCCGTGCGGGCATTGAGGTGGTGCCAGGGACCATTTGGCAAGTTGCAGAGAACCCGCGCGGTGTCGCTGGGCCTTGTAAGCGTGTTGGGGAGGCGCCAGGGACCATTTGGCGAGCCGCTGGGAAACCGCATGGGGTTGCTGGTGCCTGTGCGTGTGCTGGGGAGGTGCCAGGGACCATTTTGTGAGCCGCTGGGACCCCGCGTGGGGTTGCTGGGGCCCGTGCGCGTGATGGGGAGGTGCCAGGGACCATTTGGAGTGCCTCTGGGACCCCGCGTGGGGTCGCTGGGTACCGTGCGTGCCAGGGGAGTGCCAGGGACCGTTTGGCGAGCCGCTGGGAGCCAGCGCGGGGTCACTGGGCCCTGTGCTTGCGCTGTGGAGGTGCCAGGAATCATTTGGCGTGATGCTGGGACCCCGCACGGGGTCGCTGGGTTCCGTGCTTTCATTAGGGAGGTGCCAGGGAACATTTGGCGAGCCGCTTGGACCCCAAGTGCGGTCGCCGGGCCCCGTGCGCGTGCTGCGGAGGTGCCAGGGACCATTTGGTGTGCCGCTGGGACCCATCACGAGGTCACTGGGGCCCGTGCGCATGCTGGGGAGGTGCCAGGGACCGCTTAGCAAGCCACTGGGACCGCACGCGAAGTCGCTGGGGCCCGTGCTCGTGCTGGGGAGGTGCCAGGGACCGTTTGGCGAGCCGCTCAGACCCCGCACGCGGTCGCTGGTGCCGGTACGTGCGCTGGTGAGTTGCCAGGGACCATTTGGTGAGCAGCTGGGACCCCCTGCTGGGTCGCTGAGGCTCGTGCACGCGCTGGGGAGGCGAGATGGTCAGTTTTCCGAGCCGTTGGGACCCCTCGCGGGGAAGCTGGACCCGTGCGCGTGCTTGGGAGGTGGCAATGACCGTTTGGCGAGGCGCTCGGACCCCACACGCGGTCACTGGTGCTCATGCGCACGATGGGGAGGTCCCTGGGAGCAGTTGGTGAGCCACTGTGACCCCGCGCGGCGTCGCTGGGCCCCGTGCGATCGCTGGGGATGTGCCAGGGTCCATTTGGCAAGCCGCTTGGACCCCGCGTGGGGTCGCTGAGGCCCGTGTGCGTGCTGGTGAGGTGCCAGGGAACATTTGGCGAGCCGCTGGGACACTACGCGGGGTCGCTGTGCCCAGTGCGTGTGCTGGGGAGGTGCCAGGGACTGTTTGCTAAGCCGCTGGCACCTCGCGCGGTGACGCTGGGACCCGTGCGCGTGCTGGGGAGGTGCCAGGGAGTATTTGTCGAGCTGTTCGGAACCCGCATGCAGTGTGCTGGTGCCCGTGTGCGTGCTGGGGAGGTCCCAGGGACCAGTTGGCGAGCAGCTGGGACCCTGCGTCTGGTCTCTGGAATCCATGCGCGCTAGGGGGGTGCCAGCGACCATTTGGTGAGCCGCTCAGACCCCGCACGCAGTCACTGGTGCCTGTGTGCGCGCTGGTCAGGTGCCAGGGACCATTTGGCAAGCAGCTGGGACCCTGTGCGGGGTCGCTGGGGCTCATGCGCGCACTGGGTATGTGCCAGGAACTATTTGTTGAGCAGCTGGGACTCCGTGCGGGGTCGCTGGGGCCCGTACGCGCGCTGGGTAGGCGAGAGGGTCGGTTTGCCGAGCCGTTGGGACCCTGTGCGGGGTCATTGGGCCACGTGCGCATGCTGGGGATGGACCAGGGACCATTTGGCGAACAGTAGGGACCCCACACGGGGTCGCTGGGGCCCGTGCGCATGCTGGGGAGGTGCCAGGTACCGTTTGCCGAGCCGCTGGGACCGCACGCGGGGTTGCTGGGGCCCGTGTGCGTGCTGGTGAGGTGCCAGGGAACATTTGGCAAGCAGCTGGGACCCAGTGCCGGGTCACTGGGCCCCGTTCTTGTGCTGGGGAGGGGCCAGGGACCATTTGGCGAGCCGCTGGGGCCCCGCGCGAAGTCGCTGGGGCGTATGCTCACACTGGGGATATGCCAGGGATTATTTGCAAGCCGCTTGGACCCCGCGTGGGGTCACTGAGCCCAGTGGGAGTGCTGGGGAGGTACCAGGGTTCATTTGGCGAGCGGCTGGCACCCCGCGCGGGGTCGCTGGAGCCCTTGCGCATGATGGGGAGGTGTCAGGGACCATTTAGCGAGCCGCTCGTACCCCGCACACGGTCGCTGGTGCATGTGTGTGGGCTAGGGAGGTGCCAGGGACCATTTGGCGAGTAGCTGGGACCACGTGCGGGGTCGCTGGGCCCCCTGCGCGAGCTGGGGAGGGGCCAGGGACCATTTGCAAGCTGCTGGGACCCTGCGTGGGGTCGCTGGGCCGAGTGGGCATCCTGGGGACGTACCAGGGATCATTTGGGGAGCCACGCGGACCCCGCACGCGGTCGCTGGGGCCTGTGCGCATGGTGGGGATGTCCCTGGGACTGTTTGGCCTGCCACTGGGACTCTGCGCGATGTCGCAAGGGCACGTGCGCACTAGGGAGGTGCCAGGGAGCATTTTGCGAGCCTCTGGGACCCCGCGCAGGTTTGCTGGGCCCCGTGTGTGTGCTGCAGAGGTGCCAGGGACGGTTTGGTGTGCCGTTGGGAACTCGCGTGGGCTCGCTGGTGCCCGCACGCGCGCTGGGGAGTTGCCAGGGACCATTTGGTGAACCGCTGGGATCCGGCACGGGGTCGCTGGGCCCAGTGCGCGTGCTGGGGAGGTATCAGGGACCATTTGGCGATCCGCTGGGACACCACACGGAGTCTCTATGGCCCGTGCTCTCGCTGGGTAGGTGCCAGGGACCGTTTGGCGCGCTGTTGGGACCCCGTACAAAGTCGCTGATGACTGTGCGCATGCTGGGGAGATGCCAGGGAGCATTTTGCGAGCCGCTAGGACCCCGAGCAGGGTCACTGTGTCCAGTGTGCTCACTGTGGAGGTGCCAGGGACAGTTTGGTAAGGCGCTTCGACCACGCGCGAAGTCGCTGGGGACCGTGCACGCACTGGGGTGGTGCCAGGTACCATATGGCAAGCCGCTGGGACACTGCGTGGGGTCTCTAATGTCCGTGCGCACACTGGGGAGCTGCCAGGGACCGTTTGGTGAGCCGCTGGGAACCTGCGCGAGGTCGCTTGGACCCTGCACTCACTGTGGAGGTGCCAGGGACCGTTTGGCGAGCCGCTGGGACCCCACGTGAAGTCGCTGGGGCCCGTGCTCGCACTGGGCAGGAGCCAGGGACCATTTGGCAAACCGCTGGGACCCTGCGTGCAGTCTCTGGGGCCCGTGCTCGTGCTGGGGAGGTACCAGGGACCATTTGGCGATCCGCTGGGACCACACGCAGCGTCGCTGTGGCATGTGCGTGTGCTGGTTAGGTGCCAGGGACAAGTTGGCGTCTGAGCGGCACGCCAAATATTACCTCCCACCTCCACAACACAAGCACGGGCCCCACAGACCCTGCGCGGGGTCCCAGCGGATCTCCAAATGGTCCCTGGTACCTCCCCAGCACGAGCACGGGGCCCAGCAACCCCCCGCGGGGTCCCAGCGGATCGCCAAACTGTCCCTGGCACCTCCCCAGCACACACACAGGCCCCGGAGACCCCGCACGGGGTCCGAGCGGCTCGCCAAAATGTCCCTTGAACCTCCCCAGCACGCACACTGGGCCAGGTGACCCCACGCTGGGTCCCAACGGCTCGCCAAACGGTCCCTGGCACCTCCCCAGCGAGCACACGGGCTCCAGCGACCTCGCGCAGGGTCCCAGCGGCTCGCCATCTGATCCCTGGCACCTCCCCAGCATGTGCACGGGCCCCAGCGACCCCGCGTCGGGTCCCAACCGATCGCCAAATGGTCCCTGGTACCTCCCCAGAAAGCGCACTGGGCCCAGCGACACCGCGCCCAGCAACACCGCGCCTGGTCCCAGCGGCTCGCCAAATATTACCTGCCACATCCCCAGCACAGGCACGGGCCCCACCGACCCCACGCGGGGTCCGAGTGGCTCGCCAAAGGGTCCCTGGCACCTCCCCAGTGTGAGGACGGAACCCAGCGACCCAGCGTGGGGTCCCAGCTGCTCGCCAAAATGTCCCTGGAACCTCCCCAGTGCGCGCAATGTGCCCAGTGACCCCGCGCGGGGTTCCAGCGGCTCGCCAAATGGTCCATGGCACCTCCCAAGCGCGCACAGGCACCAGCGACCATGTGCGGGGTCTGAGCAGCTCGCCAAATGGTCCCTGGCCCCTCCCAGCACACGCACGGGGCCCAGCGACCGCGTGCAGCATCCGAGCGGCTCACCAAATATTACCTCCCACCTCCCCAACACAATCACGGGCCCCACCGACCCTGCGCGGGGTCCCAGCGGCTCGCCAAACGGTCCCTGGCACACCCCCAGCACGCGCACGGGCTCCAACGACTTCGCACGTGGTCCCAGCGGCTCGCCAAATGCCCCTTAACCCTTCCCCAGCGTGCGCACGGGGCACAGCGACCCTGCACGGGGTCCCAGCGGCTCGCCAAACGGTCCCTGGCACACCCCCAGCACGCGCACGGGCTCCAACGACTTCGCACATGGTCCCAGCGGCTCGCCAAATGCTCCCTAACCCTTCCCCAGCGTGCGCACGGGGCACAGCGACCCTGCGCGGGTCCGACCGACTTGCCAAATGGCACCTGGCACCTCCCCAGCGTGCACACATGGCCCAGCAACCCCACGCAGGGTCCCGGCAGCTCGCCATATGGTACCTGGCACTACCCCAGCGCACTCACGGTCCCCAGCGACTTCACACGTGGTCGAAGCGACTTGCCAAACTGTCCCTGGCACCTCCCCAGCGAGCGCACTGGACCCAGCGACCTCGTGCAGGGTCCCAGCGGCTCGCCAAACAGTCCCTGGCTACTCCCCAGCATACACACGGACACTAGCGACCCCACGCGGGGTCCAAGCGGCTCGCCAAATGGTCCCTGGCACCTCTCCAGCGTGTGCACGGGGCCCAGCAACCACGTGTGCTGTCCTAGCGGCTCGTCAAATATTACCTGGCACCTCCCAGCGCGCGCACGGGGCCCAGCGACTCCCTGCGGTGTCCCACCGACCCGACAAACGGTCCCTGGAACCTCTCCAGAGCGTGCACGGGGCCCAGCGACCCCCCGTGGGGTCCCAGCGGTTCGCAAAAATATCCCTGGCACCTCCCCAGTGTGAGCACGGGCCACAGCGACTTAGCGTGGTGTCCCAGCGGCTCGCCAAACGTTCCCTTGCTGTTCTCCAGCAAACGCACGGTCTCCAGCAACCTCGCGCAATATCCAAGCGGCTCGCCAAGTGGTCCATGGCACCTACCCAGTGCGCGCACAAGCCCCAGTGACTTCGCTTGGGTTCCCAGAGGCTCGCCAAACGGTCTCTGGCTGCTCCCCAGCGCACGCACAGACACTAGCGACCTCACGCGGGGTCCAAGCGGCTTGCAAAATGGTCCCTGGCCCCTCCCAGCACGCGCACGGGCCCCAGCGACCCCCCACGGTGTCCCACTGTGGCAGGATGGCTCGCAGTGGTGAGGTGTGGTGACATCACTGACCAGGAAGTAACTGAAACCAAAACAATGGATGGGCGGGTGAAGCTGAATGCAACTGCATTCAGCGTATTTAATAAATAAACAAACAAAAGATTTAAACAAAACAGAAAACAGAAACCAAAGGACACGAGGGCCAAATAAATAAACAGACAAACAAGTAAGTGTCGTGCTGGCTAATCCAGCACGTTTTAGCAATTGTATTGTCTCCTTGCTCTCTCCTCTCTCCGCTCTCCGTACTCTCCTCTGTACACTCAACCCCCGCAGAACGGACAGCTGCAGGTTCTTATACTCTGGCCGAGGGGTAACTAGTTGTTAATTATCTTATTACCCCTCGGCCAGAGTCTGCACGCATTTGGTAAGGATGCATGACTGTCAGCTAGTTACATAATCAGTAGCTGATCAGTCATGCATCCTCACAGGGTTTTTAAATATAAATAATAAGAAATACGCGGCGCTGTTATCCGTGCCGCAAACAATAATACAAATAATAATAATAGGGGCGGGACACTCCGCCACACATGCCCCCCCTTGTACGCAGCACACATGGCCTTTTCGGCCACCTCCCCCCCTTATTCCCAAAAGTCCCGGCTAGCAGTCCTGGCCCAGGAACAGGGGAAGCAAGGTGTCTCCGGGGGCGGTCACGGCGGGATGTCCTCCTCCCACCCCAACAACTGTAGCGTCCTAGTGGTCCACGCACTAGTGGTCCTCGCCAAATGGTCCCTGGCACCTCACCAGCGCGCGAACAGGCCCCAGCGACCATGCTTGGGGTCTCAGTGGCTCGCCAAAATATCCCTGGCACCTCCCCAGCGCAAGCACGGGGCCCAGCGACCCCGCACAGGGTCCAAGCTCTTCGCCAAATGGTCCCTGGCACCTCCCCAGCACGCGCATAGATCCCAGGGACTTCTCGTGGGGTCCCAGCGACTCACCAAACGGACCCTGGCACCTCCCCAACGAGCGCAGGGGCCCCAGCGACCTCGCACAGGGTCCCAGCGGCTCAACAAACATTCCCGGGCAGCTCCCCAGCGGGCACACGGACACTAGCGACCCCACGCGAGGTTCAGGCGGCTCGCCAAATGGTCCCTGGCACATCCCTAGGGAGCGCACTGGGCCCAGCATCCCCGCACGGTCTACCAGCGGCTCACCAAATGTTCACTGGCTCCTCCCCAGCACGTGCACGGTCCCCAGCAACTTCGCGTGGGGTCCAAGCAGCTCGCCAAATGGTACCTGGCACCTCCCCAGCGCGCGCACGGACACTAGCGACCCCACGCGAGGTCCAAGCGGCTCACCAAATGGTCCCTGACACCTCCCCAGCGCGCGCACGGGCCCCAGAGACCCCGCGCGTGGTCCGAGCGGCTTGCCAAATTGTTCCTGGCACCTCCCCAGCACGCGAACAGTCCCCAGCGACCATGCTTGGGGTCCCAGCGGCTTGCCAAAATATCCCTGGCACCTCCCCAGCGCAAGCAAGGGGCCCAGCGACCCCGCACAGGGCCAAGCTCTTCGTCAAATGGTCCCTGGCACCTCCCCAGTGCGTGCATAGATCCCAGGGACTTCTCGTGGGGTCCCAGCGACTCGCCAAACGGACCCTGGCACCTCCCCAACGAGCACAGGGGCCCCAGCGACCTCGCACAGGGTCCCAGCGGCTCACCAAACATTCCCGGGCAGCTCCCCAGCGGGCGCACGGACACTAGCGACCCCACGCGAGGTTCAGGCGGCTCGCCAAATGGTCCCTGGCACATCCCTAGGGAGCGCACTGGGCCCAGCATCCCCGCACGGTGTACCAGCGGCTCACCAAATGTTCACTGGCTCCTCCCCAGCACGTGCACTGTCCCCAGCGACTTCGCGTGGGGTCCAAGCAGCTCGCCAAACTGTCCCTAGCACCTCCCCAGTGCGCGCACGTGGCCCAAGCGACCCCGCACATGGTCCCAGCGGCTCACCAACTGGTCAACGGCACCTCCCCAGCGCACTCACAAGCACCAGCGACCGCGTGCGGAGTCCGAGCAGCTCGCCAAATGGTACCTGGCACCTCCCCAGCGCGCGCACGGACACTAGCGACCCCATGCGAGGTCCAAGCGGCTCGCCAAATGGTCCCTGACACCTCCCCAGTGCGCGCACGGGCCCCAGAGACCCCGCGCGTGGTCCGAGCGGCTTGCCAAATTGTTCCTGGCACCTTCCCAGCACGCGAACAGGCCCCAGCGACCATGCTTGGGGTCCCAGCGGCTTGCCAAAATATCCCTGGCACCTCCCCAGCGCAAGCACGGGGCCCAGCGACCCCTCACAGGGTCCAAGCTCTTCGCCAAATGGTCCCTGGCACCTCCCCAGCGCGCGCATAGATCCCAGGGACTTCTCGTGGGGTCCCAGCGACTCGCCAAACGGACCCTGGCACCTCCCCAGCGCGCGCACGGGCCCCAGAGACCCCGTGAGGGGTCTGAGCGGCTTGCCAAATTGTCCCTGGCACCTCCCCAGAGCGCGAACAGGCCCCAGTGACCCTGCTTGGGGATCCAGCGGCTCACCAATATATCTCTGGCACCTCCCCAGCGTGAGCACGGGCCCCAGCGACTTCGCGTGGGGTCCCAGCGGCTCACCACACGGTATCTGGCTGCTCCCCAGCGAGTGCAGGGGCCCCAGCGACCTTGTGCAGGGTCCTAGCAGCTTGCCAAATATTACCTGCCACATCCCCAGCACAGGCACTGGCCCCACCAACCCCGTGCGGGGTCCCATCGGCTCACCAAACGTTCCCTGGCACCTCCACAGCACGCGCATTGGGCCCAGCAACCCCACGCAGGGTCCGAGTGGCTCACCAAAGGATCCCTGGCACCTCCCCAGCAAACGCACGGTCTCCAGCAACCTCGCGCAATATCCAAGTGGCTCGCCAAGTGGTCCCTGGCACCTCCCCAGCGCGCGCACAAGCCTGAAAGCCCCCGCTTGGGGACTCAGCGGCTCGCCAAAATAACCCTGACACCTCCCCATTGTGAGCACTGATCCCAGCGACTTCGCGGGTCCCAGCAGCTCGCCAAACGGTCGCTGTCTGCTCCCCAGCACGCGCACGGACACTAGCGACCTCACGCGGGGTCAAAGCGGCTTGCAAAATGGTCCCTGGCCCCTCCCAGTGTGTGCACGGGGCCCAGCGACCCCCAGCAGTGTCCCACCGACCCACCAAACGGTCCATGGCACCTCCCCAGCGCGCACGGGGCCCAGCGAGCCCCCACGCGGTCCCAGCGGCTTGCCAAACTGTCCCTGGCACCTCCCCAGCGCACGCACGGGCCCCGGAGACCCCGCGCGGGATCAGAACGGCTCGCCAAAGGATCCCTGGCACCTCCCCAGAGCGCGCAATGGGCCCAGCTACCATGTGAGGGGTCCCAGCGGCTCGCCAAATTGTCCCTGGCACCTGCCAAGCGTGCATGGGCACCAGCGACCATGTGCGGGGTCTGAGCGGCTCGCCAAACGGTCCCTGGCATCTCCCCAATGAGCGCAGGGGCCCAGGCGATCTCGCGCAGGGTCCCAGCGGCTCGCCAAACGATCCCTGGCACCTCCCCAGCACGCGCACGGTATCCAGCGACCCCGCACAGAGTAAAAGCTCCTCGCCAAATGGTCCCTGGCACCTCCCCAGCGCGCGCACAGACCCCAGCGACCGCGCAGGTTCGAAGAGGCTCACCAAAATGTCCCTGGCATCTCCCCAGCTCGCGCACTAGGGCCAGCGACTTCTTGTGGGGTCCCAGCGACTCACCAAATGATCCCTGGCACCTCCCCAGAGCGAGTGCTGGGGGTGTGCCAAGGACGATTTGTGAGTCGCTGGGACCCCGTGCGAGAAGTCCCTGGGGCCCGTGCTCGCTCTGGGGAGGTGCCAGGGACCCTTTGGTGAGCCGCTGGGACCCTTTGGGGGGTCGCTGGGCCCCGTGCGAGCGCTGGGAGGGGCCAGGGACCATTTGGCGAGTCGCTTGGACCCCACATAGGTTCGCTAGTGTCAGTGCGCACGCTGGGGAGCATCCAGGGACCGTTTGGCGAGCCGATGGGACCCCACGCGAAGTCGCTGGGGTCCGTGCTCACGCTGGGGAGGTGCCAGGGATATTTTGGCGTGCCGCTGGGACCCTAAGCGGGGTCGCTGGGGTTTGTGCGCACGATGGGGAGGTGCCAGGGACCCTTTGGCGAGCCGCTCGGACCCTGCACGGGGTTGCTGGGCCCAGTGCGCGTGCTTGGGAGGTGCCAGGGACCGCTTGGTGAGCCGCTGAAACCCCGCACGGGGTTGGTGTGGCTCCTGCCTGTGCTGGGGAGTTGGCAGGTAATATTTGGCGAGCTGCTCGGACATCGCACGCGGTCGCTGGGCCCCGTGCGCATGCTGGGAAGGTGCCAGGGACCCTTTGGCGAGCCGCTCGGACCCTGCACGGGGTTGCTGGGCCCAGTGCGCGTGCTTGGGAGGTGACAGGGACCGCTTGGCGAGCCGCTGAAACCCCGCACGGGGTTGGTGGGGCTCCTGCCTGTGCTGGGGAGTTGGCAGGTAATATTTGGCGAGCTGCTCGGACATCGCACGCGGTCGCAGGGCCCCGTGCGCATGCTGGGAAGGTGCCAGGGACCATTTGGCGAGCCGCTTGGACCCCGCGTGGGATCGCTAGTGTACAAGCGTGCACTGGGGACCAGCCAGGGACCGTTTGGCGATCCCTGGGACCCTGCATGATGTCGCTGGGGCCCCTGCACTCGCTGGGGAGGCGCCAGGGACCGTTTGGCGAGCCGCTGGGACCCCACGCGGGGTGGCTGGGGCCCGTGCGCGTGCTGGGGAGGGGCCAGGTAGTATTTGGCAAGTTGCTGGGACCTCGCGTGGGGTCGCTGGGCCCCGTGCACGCACTGGAGAGGTTCCAGGGACCGTGTGGCGAGCCGCTCAGACCCCACACGAAGTCGCTGGGGCCCGTGCTCACGCTGGGGAGGTGCCAGAGATATTTTGGTGAGACCCTAGACCCCAAGCGGGGTCGCTGGGGCTTGTGCAAGTGCTGTGGACGTGCCAGTGACCACTTGGCGAGCTGCTTGGACTTTGCGCGAGGACACTTGAGACCTTGCTTTCGCTGAGGAGGTGCCGGGGACCCTTTGGCGAACCGCTCTGACCCCATGCGGGGTCTCTGGGGCCCCTGCGTGCGCTGTTGAGGTGCCAGGGACCACTTGGCAAGTCGGTGGGACCCCACACAGGGTCAATAGTGTCCGTGCACACGCTGGGGAGCTGCCAGGGACCGTTTGGCGAGCCGCTGGGTCTCTGGGGCCCCTGCGCTCGCTGGGGAAGCGCCAGGGATGGTTTGGCGTGCGGTTGAAAACTCACATGGGGTCGCTGGTTCACGTACGCGCGCTGGGGAGGTGCCTGGGAACATTTGGCGAACCGATGTGACCTGGGGCGGGGTCGCTGGGGCCCGTGCGCATGCTGGGGAGGTGCCAGGGATCAGTTGGTGAGCCGCTTGAACCCCGCATGAGGTCGCTGGAGCCTGTGCGCTCGCTGGGGAGGTGTCAGGGACCGTTTAGCAAGCCGTTGGGACCCCGCGCGAAGTTGCTGATGCCCGGGTGCGTGCTGGGGAGGTGCCAGGGAGCATTTTGCGAGCCACTGGGAACCTGAGCGGGGTCGCTCGGTCCGGTGCGCTCACTGGGGAGGTGTCAGGGACAGATTGGCAAGGCACTTCAACAACGCGCGAAGTCGCTGGGGTCCATGAGCGCGCTGGGGTAGTGCCAGTTAACATATGGTCAACTGCTGGGACCCTAAGAGGGGTCGCTGGGGCCTGTTCGCATGCTGGGGAGGTGCCAGGGATAGTTTAGCGAGCCGCTGGGACCCCAAGCTGGGTCGTTGGGGCCTGTGCTCGCGCTGGGGAGGACCCAGGGACCATTTAGCGAGCCGCTGGGACCCCACGTGCGGTCACTGGCCCCAGAGCAAGCGCTGGGGAGGTGCCAGGGACATTTTGGCGAACCGCTTTTGAAACTGCGCGGTCGCTGGGGCCGGTGCGTGCGCTGGGGAGGTGCCAGGGAACATTTGGCGAGCCACTGGGACCCCGAGCGGGGTCGCTGGGTCAGGTGCGCTCGTTGGGGAGTTGCCAGGGAGAGTTTGGCAAGGCGTTTCGACCACACGCGAAGTCACTGGGGTCCATGAGCGCATTGGGGTAGTGCCAGGAACAGCATGGCGAGCTGCTTGGAACCCACGCTAAGTCGCTGGGGCACTTGCTCATGCTGAGGATGTGCCAGGGACCATTTGCAAGCCGCTGAGACCCCGCGCGTGGTTCCTGGGCCCTATGCGCGAGCAGGGTAGGAGTCAGGGATCATTTGGTGATCTGCCTGGACACCGCACAGGGTCGCTGGCGCCTGTGCGCTTGCTGGTGAGGTGCAAGGGACCACTTGGCGAGCAGCTGGGCCCCGCACAGCGTCGTTGGGCCCCGTGAGCCTGCTGGGGAGGTGCCAGGGACCATTTGGCGAGCAGCTGGAACCCCGCGTGGTGTCTCTAGTGTCCGTGCGCACGCTGGAGAAGCGTCATGGACTGTCTGGCGAGCTGCTGGGACCGTTACGCTGGGTCGCTGTTCCCAGTGCGCGCACTGGTGAGGTGCCAGGGACTATTTGGCGAGTAGCTGGGACCCCACGCTGCCAGTGACCGTTTGGCGTGCTGTTGGGACCCTGCGCGGTGTTGCTGGGGCCAGTGCGTGTGCTGGTGAGGTGCCAGGGAGCATTTGGCGAGCAGCTGGGACCCCGTGCGGGGTCGCTGGTGTCTGTGCGCGTGCTGGGGTGGTGTCAGGGACCGTTTGGCGAGCCGCTGGGACCCCGTGCGGGGTCGCTGGGCCCCGTGCTTGCGTTGGGGAGGTGCCAGGGACCATTTGGTAAGCTGCTCGGACACCGCGCGGTCCTTTGGCCCAGTGCACGTGCTGGGGAGGTGCCAGGGACCATTTGTCGAGCCGCTGGGACCCAGTGCGGGGTTGCTAGAGCCCGTGCGCGTGCCGCAGAGCTGCCAGGGACCGTTTGGCGTGCTGTTGGGTCCCTGCGCGGTGTTGCTGGAGCCAGTGCGCGTGATGGTGAGGTGCCAGGGAGCATTTGGCGAGTAGCTGGGACCCCGTGCGGGGTCGCTGGTGTCTGTGTGCATCCTGGGAAGGTGCCAAGGACCTTTTCGTGAGTCGCTGGGACCCCATGCGGGATCGCTGGGCCCCGTGCGTGCGCTGGGGAGGTGCCAGGGACCGTTTGGCGTGCCGCTGGGACCCTGCACGGTCGTTGGGGCCTGTGCGCGTGCTGGTGAGGTGCCACGGACCATTTGGCAAGCAGATTGGACCCCGTGCGAGGTCGCTGGGCCCCGTGTGCCTGCTGGGGAGGTGCCAGGGATGGATTGGCGAGTCGCTGGGATTCTGCGCAGGGTCCCTGGGGCCTCTGCGCGTCCTGGGGACGTGCCAGGGATGATTTGCCGAGCCGCTGGGACCTCGCGTGCGGTCGCTGGTGCCTGTGCGCGCTAGGGAGTTGCCAGGGAACATTTGGCGGGCCGCTTGGAACTTGCGCGGTTGCTGGGGCCTGTGCGTGCACTGGGGACGTACCAGGGACAATTTGGTGATCCGCTGGGACCCCACGCAGGGTCACTGCGGCCCGTTAGCGTGCTGGGGATGTGCCAGGGACCATTTGGCAAGCCGCTGGGACCCCGCGCGGGGTCTCTGGGCCCAATGCGCGTGCTGAGGAGTTGCCAGGGACGATTTGACGAGTAGCTGGGACCCCATGCGGGGTCGCTTGGAAACCGTGCGTGCGCTGGGAAGGTGCCAGGGACCATTTGGTAAGCCGCTCGGACCTTGCGCGGTGTCGCTTGAGCCTGTGCGCTCGCTGTGGAGGTGCCAGGGACCATTTGGCGCTGGGGGAGGCACCAGGAACGGTTTGAAGAGCCGCTGGGACTCCGCGCAGGGTCGCTGGGGCCCTTGCGTGTCCTGGGGAGTTGCCAGGGATGATTTGCCGAGCCGCTGGTACCCTGCGTGCGGTCTCTGGCCCCAGTGCGCGCGCTGGGGAGGTGCCATGGACATTTTGGCGAGTCACTGGGACACCACGCAGGTCGCTGGGGGCTGTGCGCGCGCTGGGGAGTTTCCAGGGACCATTTAGTGAGCCGCGGGGAATCCGAGCGAAGTCGCTGGGTCCTGTGCTCGTGCTGGGGAGGTGCCACGGACCATTTGGAGATCCGCGTGACCACACGCGGGGTCCCTGCTGCGGAAGTGCCAGGGACCGTTTGGCGTGCCGCTGGGACCCTGAGCTGCGGCCCGTACACGTGCTGGGGATGTGCCAGGGTAGGGTTGGCGTGACGTTGGGATCTCGCTTGGGGTCGCTGGTGCACGTGCGTGTGCTGGGAAGGTGCCAGGACCATTTGGCGAGCCGCTGGTGCCCAGCGACTGCACGCTGGGGGGGTATCAGGGACATTTTGGCGAGCCGCTGGGACCCTGCACAAGTTCGCTGGAGCCCGTGTGCTTGCTCAGGATGTGCCAGGGACCATTTAGCGAGCTGCTGGGACCCCACGCGAAGTCACTGTGGCCCGTACGCGTGCTGTGGAGGTGCCAGAGACCATTTGGCGAGCCGCTGGGACCCCGCGCGGGGTCGCTGGACCCTGTGCGCACGCTGGGTAGGGGCCAGGGACCATTTGGCGAGCTGCTTGGACCCCGTGTGAAGTCGCTGCGGCCCATGCACGTGCTGGGGAGCTGCCAGGGACCATTTGGTGAGCCGCTGGGACCCTGCGCAAGGTCACTGGAGCCTGTTCGCTTGCTCGGGAGGTGCTAGGGACCGTTTGGCGAGCCACTGGGACCCCACGCGAAGTCACTGTGGCTCGTATCCGTGCTGTGGAGGTGCCATGGACCATTTGGCGAGAGCTGGGAACCCGCGCGGGGTCGCTGGACCCTGTGCGCACGCTGGGTAGGGGCCAGGGACCATTTGGCGAGCTGCTTGGACCCCGTGTGAAGTCGCTGCGGCCCGTGCACGTGCTGGGGAGCTGCCAGGGACCATTTGGCGAGCCGCTGGTACCCCGCGCGGGGTCGCTGGACCCCGTGCGCACGCTGGGGAGGGGCCAGGGACCATTTGGCGAGCCTCTGGGACCCCGTGTGAAGTCGCTGCGGCCCGTGCACGTGCTGGGGAGCTGCCAGGGAGCATTTGGCGAGCCGCTTGGACCCCGCATGTGGTCCCTGGGCCCAGTGCGCATGCTGGGGAGGTGCCAGGGACATTTTGGCAAGCTGCTAGGACCCCATGCGGGGTTGCCTGGGCCTGTACGCGTGCTGGGGAGGTGCCAGGGACCATTTGGCGAGCCGCTGGGGCCCTGTGCGAGGTCGCTGTGTCCCGTGCGCATTTTGGGAAGGTTCTAGGGACCATTTGGCGTACCACTGGAACCCAGCGCGGGTTTGCTGAGCCCCGTGCGTGCACTAGAGAAGTGCCAGGGACCATTTGACGAGCCGCTGGGACCCCGGGCGGGTTCGCTGAGCCCCTTGCGCGCACTGGGGTGGGGCCAGGGACCATTTGGTGAGCCGCTGGGACCCCACGCGACGTTGCTGGGGCCCATGCGTGTCCTGGGGTAGTGCCAGGGACCATTTGACGAGCCGCAGGGAACCTGCACGGGATCGCTGGGGCCCGTGCGCATGATGGGGAGGTGCTTGGGACCGTTTGGCGAGCCGCTGGGACCCCACGCGGGGTCACTGGGTCCCGTGCACATGCTGGGAAGGTGCCAGGGTCCATTTGGCGTGCTGCTTGGAGTCCGTGCGCTGTCGCAGGGCACAGTGCGCGTGCTGGGCAGGTGCCAGGGACCATTTGGCTAGCCGCTCGGACTCCGTACGCGGTCACTGGTGACCGTGCACGCGCTAGGGAGGTGTCAGGGACCATTTAGCGAGCCGCTGGGACCCCTCGTGTGGTCACTGGGCACAGTGCGCATGCTGGGGAGGTGCCAGGGACCATTTGGCGAGCCGCTGGGATCCCGCTTGCGGTTGCTGGGCCCAGTGCGCACTGGGGAGATGCCAGGGACATTTTAGTGAGCCGCTGGGACCCTGCATGAGGTCACTGGAGACCATGCTTTTGCTGCTAAAGTGCCAGGGGCAGTTTGGCGAGCCGCTCGGACCCCGCGCGGGGTCTCTGGGACCTGTGCGCATGCTTGGGATGGGCAAGGGACCATTTGCGAGTCGCTGGGAACCCGAGCAAAGTCGCTGGAGCACGTGCTCGCACTGGGGAGGTGCCAGGAACCGTTTAGCGAGCCGCAGGGACACCGCGCGGGGTCGCCTGTCCCCGTGCTCATGCCGGGGAGGTGCCAGGGACTATTTGGCGAGCCCCTGGGACCAAGCTTGGGGTTGCTGGGGCCCGTGCATGCAATTGGGATGGGTCAGGGACCATTCGGCGAGCCGCTGGGACACTGCCTGGGGTCGCTGTGCCCTGTGCGCGAGTTGGGGAAGTGCCAGGGACCATTTGACGAGCCGCAGTGATCCCGCACGGGGTCGCTGGGTCCCGTGAGCGAGCTGGGGCGATGACAGGGACCATTTGGTGAACCGCTGGGAACCCGAGCAAAGTCGCTGGAGCCCGGGCGCTCACTAGGTAGGTGCCAGGATCCGTTTGGCGAAGCGCTGGGACCCCACGCGACGTTGCTGGGGCCCGTGCACGTGCTGGGGAGGTGCCAGGGACCATTTGGCGATCCGGTGGGACCCAGTGCAGGGTCGCTGTGCTCCGTGCTTGTGCTGGGGAGTTGCCAGGGACCATTTGGTGAACCGCTGGGAACCCGAGCAAAGTCACTGGAGCCCGTGCTCTCACTGGGGAGGTACCAGGGACGGTTTGGCGATTCGCTGGGACCCTGCGTGGGGTCGCTAGTGTTCGTGCGCACACTGGGGAGGTGCCAGGGACCGTTTGGCGAGCCGCTGGGACCCCAAGCGAAGTTGCTGGGGCCCGTGCGCTTGCTGGGGAGGTGTCAGGGACCATTTGGCGAGCCGCTTGGACCCCGCGCAGGGTCTCTGGGGCCTGTGTGCGGCCTGCGGAGGTGCCAGGGATCATTTGGCGAGCAGCTAGGACAATGCGTGAAGTCACTGGGGCCCGTGCACACGCTGAGGATATGCCAGGGAACATTTGATGAGCCCTTGGGGCCCTGCGCGAGGTCTCTTGGCACCGTGCGCATTGGGGAAGTGACAGGGACCATTTGCCGAGCCGCTGGGTCTCCGCGCAAAGTTGCTGGGGCCGATGCACACACTGGGGATGTGCCAAGGACTATTTGCGAGCCGCTGGGACCCCACACGAAGACGCTGGAGCCCGAGCGCACGCTGGGGATGTGCGAGGGACCATTTGCGAGCCGCAGGGACCCCACGCATGGTTGCTGGGCCCTGTGCGCACTCTGGGGATGTGCCATGGACTATTTTGCGAGCCGATCGGACCCCATGTGGTGTCGCTGGGCCCCGTACGCGTGCTGGGGAGGTGCCAGGGACCGTTTGGTGTGCTGCAGGGATTCCGCGCGGAGTCGCTGGGCTCCATGCGGACGCTTGGCAGGGGCAAGGTATCATTTGGCGAGCCGCTGGGAACCCGTGCTAAGTCGCTGGGGCCCGTGCATCAGCTGGGGAGGTGCCAGGGAATATGTGGTGAGCCGCTCGAACACCGCACAGGGTTTCTGGGGCCCGTGCGTGCGCTGGGGAGGGGCCAGGGACCAGTTGGCGAGCGTTGGGACTCCGCGCAAAGTTGCTGGGGCCCATGCACACACTGGGGATGTGCCAAGGACTATTTGCAAGCCACTGGGACCCCACGTGAAGTCGCTGGATCCCGTGCGAGCACTACAGATGTGCGAGGGACCATTTGCGAGCCGCAGGGACCCCGTGCGTGGTTTATGGGCCCTGTACACGCGCTGGGTAAGAGCCAGGGATCATTTGGCGAACCGCTGGGACTCCACGCCAGGTAGCTGGGGCCCGTGTGCACACTGGGGAGGTGCCAGGGACAATTTGCCGAGCCACTCGGACCATTTGACGAGCAGCTTGGACCCGTCTTGGAGTCCCTGGCGTCTGTGCGCGCACTGGGGAGGAGCCAGGTTCCATTTGGCAAGCCGCTGGGACCCCGCTCAAAGTCACTGGGGCCCGTGCGTTTGCTGGTGATGTGCCAGGGACCATTTGGTGAGCATCTGGGACCCTGCACGAGGTTGCTGGGCCCCGTGCGCTCGCTGGGGATGTGCCATGGACCATTTGGCGAGCTACTGGAACCCCGCATGGGGTCACTGGGCCCCGTGCGCACGCTGGTGAGGGGCCAGATACCATTTGGCGAGCCGCTGGGACCCCGAGCAGGGTCGTTGGGCCCCGTGTGCACCCTGGGGATGGGCCAGGGACCATTTGGCCAGACGCTGGGACACCGCGTGAAGTCGCAGGGCCCTGTGCGCGCACTAGGAAAGGGCCAGGGACAATTTTGCAAGATGCTGGGACCCTGCACAAAGTTGCTGAGGCCCGTGGTCACGCTGGGGATGTGCTAAGGACTATTTGTGAGCCACTGGGATCACACATGAAGTCGCTGGGGCCCGTGCGTGCTCTGGGGATGTGCCAGGGACCATTTGCAAGCCGCTGGGACCCCGCGCGTGGTTGCTGTGCCCTGTCAGCATGCTGGGGAAGAGCCAGGTTACATTTAGAGAACTGCTGTGAACCCGCTCGAAGTCGCTGGGGCCCGTGCGCCGGAAGGGTTAAGGTTAGGGTCAGAGCTAGGGTTAGGGTTAGGGTTACGGTCAGGGGTTAGGGATAGGGTCAGGGTTACGGTCAGGGTTAGGGTTAGGGTTAGGGTTAGGGCTAGGGCTAGAGTTAGGATTAGGGTTAGGGTTAGGGTTAGGGTTAGGCTTAGGGTTAGGGTTAGGGTTAGGGTTAGGGGTTAGGGTTAGGGTAAGGGTTAGGGTTAGGGTTAGTGTCAGGGTCAGGGTTAGGGTTAGGGTTAGGGTTAGGGTTAGGGGTTAGGGGTTACGGTTAGGGTTAGGGGTTAGGGGTTACGGTTAGGGTTAGGGTCAGGGACAGGGTCGTGGTTGATGTCGGGGTTAGGGTTAGGGTTAGGGTTAGGGTTAGTGATTAGGGTTAGGGTTAGGGTTAGGGTTAGGGTTATGGTTATGGTTAGGGTTAAGGGTTAGGGTTAGGGTTAGGGTTAGTGTTAGGGGTTAGGGGTTAGGGTTAGGGTTAGGGTTAGGGATAGGGTTCGGGATAGGGTCAGGGTCAGGGTTAGGGTTAGGGTTAGGGTTAGGGCTAGGGCTAGGGCTAGTGTTAGGGTTAGGGTTAGGGTTTGGGTTAGGGTTAGGGTCAGGGTTAGGGTCAAGGTCAGGGTTAGGTTTAGGGTTAGGGTTTGGGTTAGGGTTAGGGTCGAGGTCGGGGTCGGGGTTAGGGTCATGGTTTGGGTCAAGGTTAGGGTTGGGGTCAGGGACGGGGTCGTGGTTGATGTCGGGGTTAGGGTTAGGGTCAGGGTTAGGGTCAGGGTCAGGGTTAGGGTTAGGGTTAGGGTTAGGGTTAGGGTTAGGGTCAGGGTCAGGGTTAGGGTCATGGTCGGGGTCACGGTTAGTGTTGGGGTCAGGGACGGGGTCGTGGTCGATGTCGGGGTTAGGGTTAGGGTTAGGGTTAGGGTTAGGGTTAGGGTTATATTTGGGGTTATTGGAATGTTGAGAAATGAATAAATTACCATATTTAAACACTTGACTTTACATAAATTGAGTCAGAATTTATTTAAATAACAGGGGGAAGTGAGCCTGGGGCAGAGGAAGGTGTCCCTGGGTTCCTGGAACCAATCTTGGCCAAGTGGGAGCAAATAGCCTGGAGCTACATCACCAGAGTTTAAATTCAGTAACATGACCATAGGCAGCATTTAGGTACATGACCATAGTTAGAATTTAAGTTCATGACCATAGTTAGAATTTAAGTTCGTGACCATAGTTAGAATTAAAGTTCATGACCATAGTTAGAATGTAAGTTCGTGACCATAGTTAGAATTTAAGTTTGTGACCATAGTTAGAATTTAAGTTCGTGACCATAGTTAGAATTTAAGTTCTTGACCATAGTTAGAATTTAAGTTCGTGACCATAGTTAGAATTTAAGTTCGTGACCATAGTTAGAATTTAAGTTCATGACCATAGTTAGAATTTAAGTTCGTGACCATAGTTAGAATTTAAGTTCGTGACCATAGTTAGAATTTAAGTTCATGACCATAGTTAGAATTTAAGTTCATGACCATAGTTAAAATTTAAGTTCATGACCATAGTTAGAATTTAAGTTCGTGACCATAGTTAGAATTTAAGTTCGTGACCATAGTTAGAATTTAAGTTCATGACCATAGTTAGAATTTAAGTTAGAATTTAAGGCTGACATAACCATAGGCCGGTTTTAGCTACATGACCATAGGCAGGTTTTAGCCAACATGACCATAGGCAGGTTTAAGCAACATGACCATAGACAGGTTTTAGCAACATGACCATAGTCAGCCAACATGACCATAGTCAGATTTAGCCAACATGACCATAGGCAGGTTTTAGCCAACATGACCATAGGCAGGTTTTAGCAACATGACCATAGGCAGGTTTTAGCAACATGACCATAGGCAGGTTTTAGCCAACATGACCATAGGCAGGTTTTAGCCAACATGACCATAGCTGCGATTAAACTTTACCTTCTCCTAAGGGGAGAGATTTGCTATGTGTGGCCGAGCGGGAGTTCCAGGAGGTCGGCATGAAGTAGTGGCTTGCTCCCTTCGTGCACATAGGTGGCAGATACACCGGGGGGGTAGCTGCATATTACTAGGGGTACGGCATTTCGATCAAAAAAAAATTTCTAAGTCAGGACGGAGCCCCTTTCTAAGGGCACGAGCGACCGATATAGGCCGTGTGGGAGGCTCTGTACCCCATGCAGGGTCCCCATTCACCCCTGGCAGCTTCCTTCCTGGAAGTCTGCCTGAAGGCACCCTCCCGCGCCTGGCACCGGTTCAGGCCGGGCTGGAGGCCCCGTTTCTCGGGCTTAGGACGGGACTAAGCCCCCTTAAGCACACGGTGAAGTCCTGGCTAAGCTCTGGTCATGTTGTGGCCTAGCTCTGGTCATCTGGCAGGGGCTAAGCTCCCTTAACCACACGGTTAAGTTCTGGCCTAACTCTGGTCATGTTGTGGCCTAGCTCTGGTCATGTGGCTGGGTCACCTGTGGCACAGTTTCAGGCCGGGCTGGAGGCCCCGTTCCTCAGGCTTAGGACGGGACTAAGCCCCCTTAACCACACGGGTAAGTTCTGGCCTAACTCTGGTCATGTTGTGGCCTAGCTCTGGTCATGTGGCTGGGTCACCTGTTGCACAGTTCCAGGCCGGGCTGGAGGCCACGTTCCTCAGGCTTAGGATGGGACTAAGCCCCCTTAAGCACACGGTTAACTTCTGGCTAAGCTCTGGTCATGTTGTGGCCTAGCTCTGGTCATGTGGCTGGGGATAAACTCCCTTAACCACACGGTTAAGTTCCGGCCTAACTCTGGTCATGTGGCTGGAACCAGGAGGACCTGCCTTACCTGGCGCCCGTTCAGGCCGGGCAGGAGTTCAGAAATGACCTCCTTCTCCGGAGGTCATTTCTGAGCTATGGTCATGTTGAGAGGGATTTTCGAGGGGAAATCCCTATCTTTTACATGACAGGACCATAGTCCGGAGTTTTTGGGCACCGCCAGAATCTAAGTTTTCCAAAAAGCATGGTCATGTTTCCTATCTTTAACATTGCATGACCATGGCCTCCTCGGGCAGTTTGGGAAGTCTCCCAAGGGCAGAGGCCAGAAGCGCTGCCGTCCGGCAGCGACTCCTTTGCCCGAGGACCCGGCCCTCCCTCCTTCGGGTCACTGCGGTTGAGGTACAGTGGGGGGGTCCGCGGAGATTTCTGTCGACAGGGTTTTTTGATCAAAATGGTTTGACTAAGTCAGGACCCAGGAGTCAGATTGCATGCGAAGGAACCGTTTGGAGCCGTCTTTGGAGCCTGTTGCTGGGCAGGAGTTGAATGACTCTCCTCATTCCTGTCACTTACCTTCTCCTGCCCTTGATATATAGATATATATCTATACATATATATATGTTTCTGAAAAATGCAGGTCTCCCATCCGTTGAAGACGGGATTTTCGGGACTTCGTGCTGAGCTGGAGTTGACGGGATTTCTCCTTGTGTTCCCTGTTCTTGTCTTGCCACACTTTGATCGAAAGACCATGCCTGACCCACCCTACCGTGGACTGGGGTGAGCGGAGTTGAGTATGGTCGTCACACCAATCACTCTCTCCGGAAGGGAGTCCAAGGATTGGGCCGAATGCTTACATCATCACGTTGTACGCTGAAGCCCCGGGATGAGGTTCTTTTTCTGGGCAAAATGTGAGATCGCGTCTCGCCTGTGTCCATTGAGGGGTGGTTCATGGCTTTGGCGTCCCCACCTGCTTGCCCAGACTTGGGGCCGAATTCCAGGCTTGGTTCTGGGCAGGAAGATGGCCGCGTTGACTGCCTTGCTCCCGACTCCCCTCCTCGTCTGAGTGTTGGCCTGGAGCCGGTCGGGCTGACTGCCCCGCGCGGTTTAGTCTCCGACCATCCTTCCTATCCTACGTGCGTTTTTCCCGAGAGTGATACCCGGGCCGCCGGTTGTGGGCCAGGTTTGGTGAACCCCGGTGTGGTTGCAAGGGTAAGAAGGTGAGCTGTTGGCCGTTTTGGAGGCTTCGTGCTGGGCAAGAGCCAGGTCGGGAGTGACTTCCATTGTGGTTAAGTCGCCTTGCCTGTGCTCCTTCCCCCTGATCCGCGTGTGTCCCCCCCCCGGCTATCAATGCTGTTTGGGTAAATGGCTTGCTGGGAAACCCCCCTACTTTTGTGCGAGGAGACGTGACCCACATCTCTCTGTCTCTCCAGGGGTGTTCAGGCACGGTGGTTCCTCCCAAACCTTAGTTGGTCGCCGTTGAGAGGGTTTCGCTTCCATCCCAGATAAGTCTGGTGGAGGGGGGATGCCGACCTTTCCGAGCGAGGTCGAGTAGCCCGGGAGCCCCTTCCACCAAATGCTCTGGCTCAAGCCTGGGGAGGACCGGCGGGTCTCGTCCCCCGTTGTGCGCGTCTTTTCCCTAGAGCTGAAACGCTTTCGCTGGCTGGGTTTGCAGTCACATACCGCTTAGATTTTGACATTTCTGTGACGTCCGTTCACACCCCCACCGTGCTCGAGCCCCCTCCCGTTCGCGGGGGGGCTCCGTCGCGTTCCTTCCTCCTGCGCTCCCCCATCTGCTTTGGGGGGGAACCGGGGTTCGGATCGCGCTCGTTCCACCATCCTCCACCCGACTCCGGGGGATGTGGAAGGCACGGCTACCTGGTTGATCCTGCCAGTAGCATATGCTTGTCTCAAAGATTAAGCCATGCATGTCTAAGTACAAACGGGCTTGTACAGTGAAACTGCGAAAGGCTCATTAAATCAATTATGGCTCCTTTGATCGCTCCAATGTTACTTGGATAACTGTGGTAATTCTAGAGCTAATACATGCCGACGAGCGCTGACCCCCTCCCTTCTTCCCGGGGGGTTCTGGGGTGGATGCGTGCATTTATCAGATCAAAAACCTAACTGGGGGCTTGCTCCCGGCCACTTTTGGTGACTCTGGATAACCCCGAGCCGATCGCACGTCCCTGGCAGCGGCGACGACTCATTCGAGTGTCTGCCCTATCAACTTTCGATGGTACTTTCTGTGCCTACCATGGTGATCACGGGTAACGGGGAATCAGGGTTCGATTCCGGAGAGGGAGCCTGAGAAACAGCTACCACATCCAAGGAAGGCAGCAGGCGCGCAAATTACCCACTCCCGACCCAGGGAGGTAGTGACAAAAAATAACAATACAGGACTGTGGCAAAGTGGCTAGTGAAGGGGAACAGGTGTAGCGGTGATGCGAGGCAGGAGTGACAAACAGACAATGGTAATTCAGTGAACAAGTGTTTATTGTGCTGTTTCCAGGTCTGGCGACCGTCAAATAATATATCCCCGGCAGTACACAACAATGTGTAAAGCGCGGGGAGCGTGAATAATTTTTATACAGTTTCTGAACAAAACAAAAGCACGGTCACCAGTCCTGGGTGAATCCAAAACGTGCAGGTGCTCTGTGCCGTGGTGCTCCGGATAGTGCTTTCCTGGCGACAGCTCCGGAGGTGTGCCTTAACTGTCTAGTGGTGCAACAAAGACAGACAATTACAAACAGACAGAAACAACACGTAACACTGGTATTCCTATATTCTGAGAGCTCCTCTCTCAGTCCTTCTCTCCTCACGCTTTAACCCCAAACGAAGGAAAAGATCAGCGTTACCCTGGCCCCTATATGTAATCCCGTATGATATCTAGGTAAACGGTTGCAGCTGCCTTATTACTTGCAGCTGCCCCTCGTTTACCTTTCAAGTCAAAACGGTCTTACAACAGAGTCTCGCTTCCTTCCAGGCTGACCCACTTCCCGCCCCGAAACGAACTGTCAGGCCAGCCCTTCCAGATACTTCTCCTCCCGTTCTTTAGCCCTCACAGGTCGGGAGGAAGATTTATCACCAGAACTCATTATATTTCTGTCACATATCCCACCGCTCAGAGTGGAGCCGAAGGAACATTCGGCTAAATCTACCTTTCCCATTACTCCCCCTCCGGGAAAAATAATCCGCATTTTGGTGGTCTTTCCCTGCACGGTGTACCATATGGTACATGAAGGGCTGCAATGCCAGATACCACCGAGTTATCCGGGCATTGCTGTCCTTCATTGTGCTTAACCACTTGAGTGGGGCGTGGTCTGTGACCAGATCAAATGAGTGTCCCAGCAGGTAGTATCGTAAAGAGTGAGTAGCCCATTTAATGGCTAAACACTCCTTTTCGACTACGGAGTAGTTGCGTTCCCGAGGTAGCATCTTTTTACTGATGTACAGTATCGGGTGTTCTACTCCATCTACCTTTTGAGACAAGACAGCACCCAAACCTACATCCGATGCGTCGGTGTGGAGGATGAATCTCTTGGTGAAATCTGGAGTAATAAGAGTGGGGGCCTGGCAAAGTCTATGCTTAATCGTATCAAACGCCCCCTGACACTCAGCTGACCATTTGATTAAATTTGGGGCACTCTTTTTGGTGAGGTCAACTAACGGGTTAACCACTGTGGCGTACTCGGGGATGAAACGGCGGTAATAACCGGCTAAGCCCAGTAGTGACCTCACCTGAGTCTTGGTTTTGGGGATCGCTGCATCAACCAAAGCCTGGATTTTGGTGACCACAGGTCTCACCCTTCCATTTCCCATTAAAAATCCCAAATATTGAGTTTCTTGTTTTGCAAACGCACATTTCCTTAAGTTAGCTGTCAGCCGGGCTGCCCTTAGAGACTGAAGAACGGCTGCAACCCTAGCCAAATGCTCTCGCCAGGTGGAGCTGTAAATCACCACGTCATCAATATACGCTGCTGCATATTCATGATGTGGGCGTAAAACCTGGTCCATCAGTCTCTGAAAGGCAGCGGGCGCACCATGTAGCCCAAATGGCATGGTTTTAAAGTGGAACAGCCCTTCTGGTGTTGAAAATGCGGTTTTCTCTCTGGAGCTGCGGGTTAAAGGGATTTGCCAGTATCCCTTCGTCAGGTCCAGAGTGGAAATAAACCTCGCTTTTCCCAGTCTGTCTAAAAGTTCGTCGACCCGAGGCATGGGATACGCATCGAACTTAGCAATAGCGTTTACCTTACGGAAATCAACGCAGAAGCGGTTGGTGCCGTCTTTCTTAGCCACTATGACAATAGGACTGCACCACTCGCTCCTGGAAGGTTCAATCACCCCAAGCTCGAGCATATCCCATACCTCTTTGCGAACGCCACTTCGTCGACTTTCCGGGATCCGGTACGGTCTCTCTCGCACTGCGACACCTGGTGGAGAGATAATGTCATATTCAACTAAGTTTGTTCTGCCGGGCACGTCAGAAAAACATCGCTGAATTTCTCAATAAGCTTACGCAGTTCTTTTGCTGATCTGGAACCAATTGTTCCCCATGGAAATCGCTCTTGTGCTCGGGGTCTCTGGACAGGGGCCTAAATCATCCTCCATATTGCCTGGGGCTATAAATAAGACCTCCCTTGCCTGCCAGGGCTTTAACAAATTAACATGGTAAATTTCACGTTCATTCCGGCGATCGGGCTGTCTAATTTCATAATTTACTTTCCCTATAGCCCGAATCACCTCATACGGCCCCTGCCATTTAGCACACAGTTTCGATTCTGATGAGGGAAGTGTCTGCGGGTCGCCGGGGAGCGAGATTTGCCTGCCTGCTCTCCGTGGAAGATCCTCTGCGGGTCTTCCCCTCCGAGCGCCTGGCCCACCGCTCGACAAAACTGCTCGGTTGGTTTTCGACTGTTTTTCCGCTGCCGTCGTTGAACCAGCTCGGGTTGGCGTCGGAGCGGCCGAAACACACACCAAACACTAAGACTACTCTTGGCGGTGGATCACTTGGCTCACTTGACTAAACATCAGCCGGGTCAAAAACTCAGCCGCGACGGGTCCAGACAGGATCAATAGGCAGAAGATTGTTGAGATGGACCCCAGCGGCGAGAGGTTTGGCGGAGATCTTCAACACTTGGCTGTGTACGGGAATCATTCCAAAGGCCTTCAAAAAAGGTCGGACTATACTAATCCCGAAATCCATGGACCAATCCGAACTGTTGGATATTGGTAACTGGAGACCGATTACAATAGGGTCCATGATTTTAAGGCTCTATTCTAGGATTATGACGATGAGGCTGGTGCGGGCCTGCCCATTAAATCCTAGACAGAGGGGGTTCATCCCGTCCCCCGGGTGCTCGGAAAACCTGAAGGTTCTGCAAGACCTCATCCGGCACTGCAAAAAAGAGCGCAACCCTCTTGCAGTGGTATTTGTCGACTTTGCAAAGGCCTTTGATTCCGTCTCTCATGAGCATATCCTGTGTGCTCTAAAACAGAGAAATGTGGACAGTCATGTGGTGGGAATTATCCAGAATTCCTATGAGGACTGCGTGACCTCGGTCAATGTTGATGGTCAGGAGACACCTCTCATTGATATGAAGGTAGGGGTTAAGCAGGGCGATCCCATGTCACCCCTGCTTTTCAATCTAGCGCTGGATCCCCTAATCCATGCGTTGGAGTCTCTTGGACGCGGATATAAGGTGGGGACATCCAGTCTGTCCACCCTCGCTTTTGCGGATGATCTCGTGATGGTGAGCAGTTCGTGGGACGGTATGGTCGACAATATCAGGATCCTGGAGTCATTCTGTAGGCTTACTGGGCTCGCAGTGCAAGCCAGGAAGTGTTACGGCTTCATGATTAAACTGACCAAGGACTCATTTACTGTGAATGACTGCCAAAATTGGAGCATTGGTGGCGTGGAGCTCCAGACGGTTGGGCCGGGCGAGGTGGTCAAGTACTTGGGTACGAAGGTCGATCCCTGGAAAGGGATCAGGGAGCCAACACTGGGCGAGCAGCTCCAGGACTGGATTGGAAAGATTGGAAGGGCTCCCCTTAAACCTACCCAGAAGGTGTCAATCTTGAACGGGTATGCTGTACCGTGGCTCATCTATCTAGAGGATCACTGCGATTGCAAGGAGGGTGCCTTAAAAGCGCTTGATGGCCTTATCAGGAAAGCTGTGAAGACTTGGTTGCACCTTCCGGCATACACCTGTAATGGCTTGCTATACTCGGGTCCAAAAGACGGTGGTTTGGGCCTAACTAAGTTGGCAAGTCTAGTGCCATCTATCCAAGTAAGACGGCTGCACCGCATAGTCAACTCTACAGATGAGGTGACTAGGAACGTGGTGTGGGAGATGGGTGCCAAACGCGAGTTTCAAAGGCTATGGGTTAAAGCGGGCGGCGGTGCCAGAGGAATGCCGAGACTTGCTCCACCGCACACGGAGTAGGAGGAAGCCCCACTGGAGCTGCTGATTTGAGTACGCTGACGACACCCTGCAGAGGGCTGAGGCAGAAACGATCAGTTACTATAGCCCATTGAAACCGCAGATCCTGGAGTTAGCGGGGGCCGACCAGGTGCAATTCTTTGGTTTCCCGGTGGGAGCCAGAGGAAAGTGGCCGGCTTCCAACAACAGGATCCTGCAGGAGCTCGAGGTAGGGGTGGCCAGGAGTGTCGCCTTTGCCAAACTGGTTAGCCGCCGAACCCTATTATATTCCCTGGATATTCTAGCAAAGTTCGGCAATGCTGACATAGTTTAGTGTGCAACCCTGAGGGGGGTCTGCTATCAGGACGAGGTGAACCTGGACCCTCCCTTGTGATGCGGAAAAGGTGCCGAGAGAACAGGCTGCCGGACTGTATTTCCACCCCGGCTAGATAGCACTTTGTTGTTGCATGCGTCTGGGGGGCTATCGAAAGAAGGTGAGCATGCAGATGAACCGGGCTTGGAGGTCTCGTGCTGGGCGGGAGCCAGGATGGGGCGGATTACCCTGTGTTGGGCCTTTCGCCTCTCCCTCCCCGCCCTTGTCCGTTCCTCTGGTGAGGTCTCGTGCTGGATTGAAGTTATGTCGGGGTACCTCCCCGGTGGTTAAGTCTCTCGCTTCTCCCTCCCGATCCTACCCATTCCCCATTGGGGGCATCGGGGGGAGGGGAACTTAGTTTGAAGGGATTTCCCCGGTGGTTGGTGCTCCTTCTGACTCGTCTATGTCCGTTTCTCTGTAACGTGTGTCCTCCGGGTCTACTACCGTGCGGACCTAACGTCTATCACGGTTAGACACCCCTTGTTGTTGTATGCATCCAAGGGGCTGTCGAAAGAAGGTGATCATACAATAGACCCGGACTTGGAGGTCTCGTGCTAGGCGGGAGTAGGTTGGGGCGGATTACCCTGTGATGGGCCTTTCGCTTCTCCCTCCCTGCTCGTGTCCGTTCCTCCCTGGAGGTTTCGTGCTGGAAGGGGCTATGCTGGGGACCCCCTGGTGGTTAAGTCTCTCGCTTTTCCCTCCTGGTTCTTGTCCGTTCCTCTTTGGAGGCATCGGGCGGGAGGGGATCTTAGTTTGAAGGGACTTCCCCGGTGGTTGGGTCTCCTGCTTTTGCCTCGTCTGCGTCCGTTCCTCTGTAGCGTGTACCATCCATACCGGCTAGACACCCCTTAGTCATCGTGCTGCGTCCTGGGGGTTAGTCGAAACTGACGAGCGTACCATGTTCGGCGTAACACCCTCCACGAGACTAAGTCGCCGGACTTAACCTTCCGGCTAGATAGCCCTTTATGGTTGTATGCGTTCGGGGGGTTATCGAAAGAGGTCGAGCGTACAACCGAGAGGAAAAGGTTCCAGTGCTAAGTTGTCGGACTTAATTTCCCATTCCGGCTAGACGGCCCTCAGCTGTATGATTCTGGGGGTGGTCGAAAGAAGAAGGATCATGCTTCCGCGACCCCGGACCCTTGTGGCCGCCGGTTCGGGGGGGGCAGTGGGGTCTCGTAATGATTACTAAATCGTTGCGAGCCTTGCTATTATGCATGTGGGTTCCGCGCGAGCATTCATGTCACTGGATGACATTGTGGACGGGCCACCTAACCCGGAATTGAACCCGCAAGGGATATCTCAGTAGCCAAATGCCTCGTCATCTAATTAGTTACGCGCATGAATGGATGAACGAGATTCCCACTGTCCCTACCTACTATCTAGCGAAACCACAGCCAAGGGAACGGGCTTGGCAGAATCAGCGGGGAAAGAAAACCCTGTTGAGGGTGCCTTCAGGCAGACTTCCAGGAAGGAAGCTGCCAGGGGTGAATGGGGACCCTGCCTGGGGTACAGAGCCTCCCACACGGCCTCGATAGGTCGCTCGTGCCCTTAGAAAAGAGCTCCGTCCTGACTTAGAAAAATTTTTTTGATCGAAATACCGTGCCCCTAGTAATATGCAGCTACCCCCCCAGTGTATCAGCCACCTATGTGCATGAAGGGAGCAAGCCACAACTTCATGTCGACCTCCTGGAACTCCTGCCCAGCCTGAACGGGCGCCAGGCAAGGCAGGTCCTCCTTGTTCCAGCCGCATGACCAGAGTTAGGCCAGAACTTAACCGTGTGGTTAAGGCAGCATAGCCACAACCACGTGACCAGAGCTAGGCCACAACATGACCAGAGCTAGGCCACAACATGACCAGAGCCACATGACCAGAGCTAGGCCACAACATGACCAGAGATAGGCCACAACATGACCAGAGCGTGGCCAGAACTTAACTGTGTGGTTAAGGGGGCTTAGTCCCGTCCTAAGCATGGAGGAGAGGGCCTCCAGCCCGGCCTGAACCAGAGCCAGAGGTCCCCCCACCTCCAGCCACATGACCAGAGCTAGTCCACAACATGACCAGAGCCACATGACCAGAGCTAGGCCACAACATGACCAGAGCTTGGCCAGAATTTAACCATCTGGTTAAGGGGACTTAGTCCCATCCTAAGCCCGAGGAACAGGGCCTCCAGCCCGGCCTTAACAAGTGCCAGGCGCGAGGGGCCATCAGGCATATTTCCAGGGAGGAAACTGCCAGGGGTGAATAGGGAACCTGCATGGGGTACAGAGCCTCAGACACGACCTCTATCGGTTGCTCGTGCCCTTAGAAAGGGGCTCCGTCCTGACTTAGAAAAATTTTTTTGATCGAAATACCATGCACCTAGTAATATGCAGCTACCCCCCGGTGTATTTAACATCTATTAGCACCTCCTGGAACTCCCGCCGGCCACACATAGCAAATCTGTCCCCTTAGGAGAAGGTAAAGTTTAATCGCAGCTATGGTCATGTTACTGAAAGCTGCCTATGGTCATGTTGGCTAAACCTGCCTATGGTCATGTAATTGAAACCTGCCTATGGTCATGTTGGCTAATTCTGCCTATGGTCATGTTACTGAAACCTGCCTATGTTCATGTTGGGTAAACCTGCCTATGGTCATGTTGCTAAAACCTGCCTATGGTCATGTTGGCTAAACCTGCCTATGGTCATGTTGGATAAATTTGCCTATGGTCATGTTTGCTAAACCTTTCTATGGTCATGTAATTGAAACCTGCCTATGGTCATGTTGGCTAATTCTGCCTATGGTCATGTTACTGAAACCTGCCTATGGTCATGTTGGCTAAACCTGCCTATGGTCATGTTGGCTAAACCTGCCTATGGTCATGTTACTGAAACCTGCCTATGGTCATGTTACTGAAACCTGCCTATTGTCATGTTGCTAAAACCTGCCTATGGTCATGTTGGCTAAACCTGGCTATGGTCATGTTACTGAAACCTGCCTATGGTCATGTTGGCTAAACCTGCCTATGGTCATGTTACTGAAATCTGGCTATGGTCATGTTGGCTAAACCTGCCTATGGTCATGTTAGCTAAACCTGCCTATGGTCATGTTACTGAAACCTGCCTATGGTCATGTTACTGAAACCTGCCTATTGTCATGTTGCTAAAACCTGCCTATGGTCATGTTGGCTAAACCTGGCGATGGTCATGTTACTGAAACCTGCCTATGGTCATGTTGGCTAAACCTGCCTATGTTCATGTTAATGAAATCTGCCTATGGTCATGTCAGGAAATTCTGCCTATGGTCATGTTACTGAAACCTGCCTATGGTAATGTTATGGAAACCTGGCTATGGTCATGTTGCTAAAACCTGCCTATGGTCATGGTGGCTAAACCTGCCTATGGTCATGTTACTGAAACCTGCCTATGGTCATGTTGGCTAAACCTGCCTATGGTCATGTTGGCTAAACCTGCCTATGGTCATGTTACTGAAACCTGCCTATGGTCATGTTACTGAAACCTGCCTATTGTCATGTTGCTAAAACCTGCCTATGGTCATGTTACTGAAACCTGCCTATGGTAATGTTATGGAAACCTGGCTATGGTCATGTTACTGAAACCTGCCTATGGTCATGTTGGATAAACCTGCCAATGTTCATGTTACTGAAATCTGCCTATGGTCATGTCGGGAAATTCTGCCTATGGTCATGTTACTGAAACCTGCCTATGGTAATGTTATGGAAACCTGGCTATGGTCATGTTGCTAAAACCTGCCTATGGTCATGCTGGCTAAATTTGGCTATGGTCATGTTTGCTAAACCTGTCTATGGTCATGTTTGATAAATTTGCCTATGGTCATGTTTGCTAAACCTTTCTATGGTCATGTAATTGAAACCTGCCTATGGTCATGTTGGCTAATTCTGCCTATGGTCATATTACTGAAAACTGCCTATGGTCATGTTGGATAAACCTGCCTTTGGTCATGTAATTCAAACCTGCCTATGGTCATGTTGGCTAATTCTGCCTATGGTCATGATACTGAAACCTGCCTATGGTCATGTTGGCTAAACCTGTCTTCGGTCATATTACTGAAACCTGCCTATGGTCATGTTACTGAAACCTGCCTATGGTCATGTTGCTAAAACCTGCCTATGGTCATGTTGGCTAAACCTGGCTATGGTCATGTTACTGAAACCTTCCTATGGTCATGTTGGCTAAACCTGCCTTTGGTCATGTCACTGAATCCTGTCTAAGGTCATGTTGTGAAATTCTGGCTATGGTCATGTTACTGAAACCTGCCTATGGTCATGTCGGGAAAATCTGCTTTTGGTTATGTTTGCTAAAACCTGCCTATGTTCATGTTACTGAAACCTGGCTATGGTCATGTTGCTAAAACCTGCCTATGGTCATGTTGGCTAAATATGGCTATGGTCATGTTGGCTAATCATGCTTATGGTCATGTTGGCTAAACCTGCCTATGGTCACGTTGGCTAATTCTGCCTATTGTCATGATACTGAAACCTGCCTATGGTCATGTTGGCTAAACCTGACTTCGGTCATATTACTGAAACCTGCCTATGGTCATGTTACTGAAACCTGCCTGTGGTCATGTTGCTAAAACCTGCCTATGGTCATGTTGGCTAAACCTGGCTATGGTCATGTTACTGAAACCTTCATATGGTCATGTTGGCTAAACCTGCCTTTGGTCATGTCACTGAATCCTGGCTAAGGTCATGTTGGGAAATTCTGGCTATGGTCATGTTACTGAAACCTGCCTATGGTCATGTCGGGAAATTCTGCTTTTGGTTATGTTGGCTAAAACCTGCCTATGTTCATGTTACTGAAACCTAGCTATGGTCATGTTGCTAAAACCTGCCTATGGTCATGTTGGCTAAATGTGGCTATGGTCATGTTGGCTAATCATGCTTATGGTCATGTTGGCTAAACCTGCCTTTGGTCACGTTGCTAAAACCTGCCTATGGTCATGTTGGCTAAATCTGCCTATGGTCATGTTGGCTAAACCTGCCTATGGTCATGTAATTGAAACCTGCCTATGGTCATGTTGGCTAAACCTGCCTATGGTCATGTTGGCTAAACCTGCCTATGGTCATGTTGGCTAAACCTGCCTATGGTCATGTTACTGAAACCTGCCTATGGTCATGTTACTGAAACCTGCCTATGGTCATGTTGCTAAAACCTGCCTATGGTCATGTTGGCTAAACCTGGCTATGGTCATGTTACTGAAACCTGCCTATGGTCATGTTGGCTAAACCTGCCTATGGTCATGTTACTGAAACCTGGCTATGGTCATGTTGGGAAATTCTGGCTATGGTCATGTTACTGAAACCTGCCTATGGTCATGTCGGGAAATTCTGCCTATGGTCATGTTACTGAAACCTGCCTATGGTCATGTTACTGAAACCTGCCTATGGTCATGTTGCTAAAACCTGCCTATGGTCATGTTGGCTAAACCTGCCTATGGTCATGTTACTGAAATCTGGCTATGGTCATGTTGTGAAATTCTGGCTATGGTCATGTTACTGTAACCTGCCTATGGTCATGTCGGGAAATTCTGCCTATGGTCATGTTACTGAAACCTGCCTATGGTCATGTTACTGAAACCTGGCTATGGTCATGATACTAAAACCTGCCTATGGTCATGCTGGATAAATCTGGCTATGGTCATGTTGGCTAAACCTGCATATGGTCATGTTGGCTAAACCTGCCTATGGTCATGTTGCTAAAACCTGCCTGTGGTCATGTTGGCTAAAACCTGCCTATGGTCATGTTGGCTAAACCTGCATATGGTCATGTTGGCTAAACCTGCCTATGGTCATGTCGGCTAATTCTGGCTATGGTCATGTTACTAAAACCTGCCTATGGTCATATTACTGAAAACTGCCTATGGTCATGTTGGATAAACCTGCCTATGGTCATGTAATTGAAACCTGCCTATGGTCATGTTGGCTAATTCTGCCTATGGTCATGTTACTGAAACCTGCCTATGGTCATGTTGGCTAAACCTGCCTATGGTCATGTTGGCTAAACCTGCCTTTGGTCATATTGCTGAAACCTGCCTATGGTCATGTTACTGAAACCTGCCTATGGTCATGTTGCTAAAACCTGCCTATGGTCATGTTGGCTAAACCTGGCAATGGTCATTTTACTGAAATCTTCCTATGGTCATGTTGGCTAAGCCTGCCTTTGGTCATGTTACTGAATCCTGGCTATGGTCATGTTGGGAAATTCTGCCTATGGTCATGTTACTGAAACCTACCTATGGTCATGTTATGGAAACCTGGCTATGGTCATGTTGGTAAAACCTGCCTATGGTCATGCTGGCTAAATTTGGCTATGGTCATATTGGCTAAACCTGTCTATGGTCATCTTGGATAAATTTGCCTATGGTCATGTTTGCTAAACCTTTCTATGGTCATGTAATTGAAACCTGCCTATGGTCATGTTGGCTAATTCTGCCTATGGTCATGTTACTGAAACCTGCCTATGGTCATGTTGGCTAAACCTGCCTATGGTCATGTTACTGAAACCTGCCTATGGTCATGTTACTGAAACCTGCCTATGGTCATGTTGGCTAAACCTGCCTATGGTCATGTTACTGAAACCTGCCTATGGTCATGTTGGCTAAACCTGCCTATGGTCATGTTACTGAAACCTGCCTATGGTCATGTTGGCTAAACCTGCCTATGGTCATGTTGGCTAAACCTGCCTATGGTCATGTTACTGAAACCTGCCTATGGTCATGTTACTGAAACCTGCCTATGGTCATGTTGCTAAAACCTGCCTATGGTCATGTTGGCTAAACCTGGCTATGGTCATGTTACTGAAACCTGCCTATGGTCATGTTGGAAATTCTGCCTATGGTCATGTTTCTGAAACCTGCCTATTGTCATGTTATGGAAACCTGGCTATGGTCATGTTGCTAAAACCTGCCTATGGTCATGTTGGCTAAATTTGGCTATGGTCATGTTGGCTAAACCTGCCTATGGTCATGTTGGATAAATTTGCCTATGGTCATGTTTGCTAAACCTTTCTATGGTCATGTAATTGAAACCTGCCTATGGTCATGTTGGCTAATTCTGCCTATGGTCATGTTACTGAAACCTGCCTATGGTCATGTTGGCTAAACCTGCCTATGGTCATGTTACTGAAACCTGCCTATGGTCATGTTACTGAAACCTGCCTATGGTCATGTTGGCTGAAACCTGCCTATGGTCATGTTACTGAAACCTGCCTATGGTCATGTTGGCTAAACCTGCCTATGGTCATGTTACTGAAACCTGGCTATGGTCATGTTGGGAAATTCTGGCTATGGTCATGTTACTGAAACCTGCCTATGGTCATGTTGGAAATTCTGCCTATGGTCATGTTACTGAAACCTGCCTATGGTCATGTTACTGAAACCTGCCTATGGTCATGTTTGCTAAAACCTGCCTATGGTCATGTTGGCTAAACCTGCCTATGGTCATGTTGCTAAAACCTGCCTATGGTCATGTTGGCTAATTCTGGCTATGGTCATGTTACTAAAACCTGCCTATGGTCATGTTACTGAAACCTGCCTATGGTCATGTTGGATAAACCTGCCTATGGTCATGTAATTGAAACCTGCCTATGGTCATGTTGGCTAAACCTGCCTATGGTCATGTTACTGAAACCTGCCTATGGTCATGTTGGCTAAACCTGCCTATGGTCATGTTACTGAAACCTGCCTATGGTCATGTTACTGAAACCTGCCTATGGTCATGTTGCTAAAACCTGCCTATGGTCATGTTGGCTAAACCTGCCTATGGTCATGTTACTGAAACCTGCCTATGGTCATGTTGGCTAAACCTGCCTATGGTCATGTTACTGAAACCTGCCTATGGTCATGTTGGGAAATTCTGCCTATGGTCATGTTACTGAAACCTGCCTATGGTCATGTTGGCAAAACCTGCCTATGGTCATGTTGGCTAAAACCTGCCTATGGTCATGTTACTGAAACCTGCCTATGGTCATGTTGCTAAAACCTGCCTATGGTCATGTTGGCTAAACCTGCCTATGGTCATGTTGGCTAAACCTGCCTATGGTCATGTTGGCTAAACCTGCCTATGGTCATGTTGGCTAAACCTGCCTATGGTCATGTTACTGAAACCTGCCTATGGTCATGTTGGCTAAACCTGCCTATGGTCATGTTACTGAAACCTGCCTATGGTCATGTTACTGAAACCTGCCTATGGTCATGTTGCTAAAACCTGCCTATGGTCATGTTGGCTAAACCTGCCTATGGTCATGTTACTGAAACCTGCCTATGGTCATGTTGGCTAAACCTGCCTATGGTCATGTTACTGAAACCTGGCTATGGTCATGTTGGCGAAATTCTGCCTATGGTCATGTTACTGAAACCTGCCTATGGTCATGTTGGCTAAATTCTGCCTATGGTCATGTTGGCTAAAACCTGCCTATGGTCATGTTGCTAAAACCTGCCTATGGTCATGTTGGCTAAACCTGCCTATGGTCATGTTGGCTAAACCTGCCTATGGTCATGTTGGCTAAACCTGCCTATGGTCATGTTGGCTAAAACCTGCCTATGGTCATGTTGGCTAAACCTGCCTATGGTCATGTTGGCTAAACCTGCCTATGGTCATGTTACTGAAACCTGCCTATGGTCATGTTGGCTAAACCTGCCTATGGTCATGTTACTGAAACCTGCCTATGGTCATGTTGGCTAAACCTGCCTATGGTCATGTTGGCTAAACCTGCCTATGGTCATGTTGCTGAAACCTGCCTATGGTCATGTTGCTGAAACCTGCCTATGGTCATGTTGGCTAAAACCTGCCTATGGTCATGTTGGCTAAACCTGCCTATGGTCATGTTGGCTAAACCTGCCTATGGTCATGTTGGCTAAAACCTGCCTATGGTCATGTTGGCTAAAACCTGCCTATGGTCATGTTGGCTAAAACCTGCCTATGGTCATGTTGGCTAAACCTGCCTATGGTCATGTTGGCTAAAACCTGCCTATGGTCATGTTGGCTAAAACCTGCCTATGGTCATGTTGGCTAAAACCTGCCTATGGTCATGTTGGCTAAACCTGCCTATGGTCATGTTGGCTAAAACCTGCCTATGGTCATGTTGGCTAAAACCTGCCTATGGTCATGTTGGCTAAAACCTGCCTATGGTCATGTTGGCTAAACCTGCCTATGGTCATGTTGGCTAAACCTGCCTATGGTCATGTTGGCTAAACCTGCCTATGGTCATGTTACTAAAACATGCCTATGGTCATGTTACTGAAACCTGCCTATGGTCATGTTGGCTAAACCTGCCTATGGTCATGTTAGCTCAAACCTGCCTATGGTCATGTTGGCTAAACCTGCCTATGGTCATGTTGACTGAAACCTGCCTATGGTCATGTTGGCTAAACCTGCCTATGGTCATGTTGACTGAAACCTGCCTATGGTCATGTTGACTGAAACCTGCCTATGGTCATGTTGCTAAAACCTGCCTATGGTCATGTTGGCTAAACCTGCCTATGGTCATGTTGCTGAAACCTGCCTATGGTCATGTTGGCTAAACCTGCCTATGGTCATGTGCTGAAACCTGCCTATGGTCATGTTGGCTAAAACCTGGCTATGGTCATGTTGACTGAAACCTGCCTATGGTCATGTTGGCAAAACCTGCCTATGGTCATGTTGGCTAAAACCTGCCTATGGTCATGTTGGCTAAAACCTGCCTATGGTCATGTTGGCTAAAACCTGCCTATGGTCATGTTGGCTAAACCTGCCTATGGTCATGTTGGCTAAACCTGCCTATGGTCATGTTGGCTAAACCTGCCTATGGTCATGTTGGCTAAACCTGCCTATGGTCATGTTAGCTGAAACCTGCCTATGGTCATGTTGGCTAAACCTGCCTATGGTCATGTTACTGAAACCTGCCTATGGTCATGTTACTGAAACCTGCCTATGGTCATGTTGGCTAAAACCTGCCTATGGTCATGTTGGCTAAACCTGCCTATGGTCATGTTACTGAAACCTGCCTATGGTCATGTTGGCTAAACCTGCCTATGGTCATGTTACTGAAACCTGCCTATGGTCATGTTGGCTAAAACCTGCCTATGGTCATGTTACTGAAACCTGCCTATGGTCATGTTGGCTAAACCTGCCTATGGTCATGTTGGCTAAAACCTGCCTATGGTCATGTTAGCGAAACCTGCCTATGGTCATGTTGGCTAAAACCTGCCTATGGTCATGTTGGCTAAACCTGCCTATGGTCATGTTGGCTAAACCTGCCTATGGTCATGTTGGCTAAACCTGCCTATGGTCATGTTGGCTAAAACCTGCCTATGGTCATGTTGGCTAAACCTGCCTATGGTCATGTTGGCTAAACCTGCCTATGGTCATGTTGCTGAAACCTGCCTATGGTCATGTTGGCTAAACCTGCCTATGGTCATGTTGGCTAAACCTGCCTATGGTCATGTTGCTGAAACCTGCCTATGGTCATGTTAGCTAAAACCTGCCTATGGTCATGTTGGCTAAAACCTGCCTATGGTCATGTTGGCTAAACCTGCCTATGGTCATGTTACTGAAACCTGCCTATGGTCATGTTGGCTAAACCTGCCTATGGTCATGTTGCTGAAACCTGCCTATGGTCATGTTGGCTAATCCTGCCTATGGTCATGTTACTGAAACCTGCCTATGGTCATGTTGGCTAAACCTGCCTATGGTCATGTTAGCTGAAACCTGCCTATTGTCATGTTGACTGAAAACTGCCTATGGTCATGTTGGCTAAAACCTGCCTATGGTCATGTTGGCTAAACCTGCCTATGGTCATGTTGCTGAAACCTGCCTATGGTCATGTTGGCTAAACCTGTCTATGGTCATGTTGACTGAAACCTGCCTATGGTCATGTTGGCTAAATCCTGCCTATGGTCATGTTGACTGAAACCTGCCTATGGTCATGTTGGCTAAATCCTGCCTATGGTCATGTTGACTGAAACCTGCCTATGGTCATGTTGACTGAAACCTGCCTATGGTCATGTTACTAAAACCTGCCTATGGTCATGTTGGCTAAACCTGCCTATGGTCATGTTGCAGCTAATATGCAGCTACCCCTGGTCGTATTTAACATCTATGGTCATGTTCGCTGAAACCTGCCTATGGTCATGTATAGCTAAACCTGTCCCCTTATGGTCATGGTAATGTCTAATACCTGCCTATGGTCATGTTAGCTGAAACCTGCCTATGGTCATGTTGGCTAAACCTGCCTATGGTCATGTTGACTGAAACCTGCCTATGGTCATGTTGGCTAAACCTGCCTATGGTCATGTTGCTGAAACCTGCCTATGGTCATGTTGGCTAAAACCTGCCTATGGTCATGTTGGCTAAAACCTGCCTATGGTCATGTTGGCTAAACCTGCCTATGGTCATGTTACTGAAACCTGCCTATGGTCATGTTGGCTAAACCTGCCTATGGTCATGTTGCTAAAACCTGCCTATGGTCATGTTGGCTAAACCTGCCTATGGTCATGTTGGGTAAACCTGCCTATGGTCATGTTGGCTAAAACCTGCCTATGGTCATGTTGCTAAACCTGCCTATGCTCATGTTGGCTAAAACCTTGCTATGGTCATGTTGGCTAAACCTGCCTATGGTCATGTTACTGAAACCTGCCTATGGTCATGTTGACTGAAACCTGCCTATGGTCATGTTGGCTAAAACCTGCCTATGGTCATGTTGGCTAAACCTGCCTATGGTCATGTTACTGAAACCTGCCTATGGTCATGTTGGCTAAACCTGCCTATGGTCATGTTACTGAAACCTGCCTATGGTCATGTTGGCTAAATCCTGCCTATGGTCATGTTGGCTAAACCTGCCTATGGTCATGTTGGCTAAACCTGCCTATGGTCATGTTGGCTAAACCTGCCTATGGTCATGTTGGCTAAAACCTGCCTATGGTCATGTTGGCTAAAACCTGCCTATGGTCATGTTGGCTAAACCTGCCTATGGTCATGTTGGCTAAACCTGCCTATGGTCATGTTGGCTAAACCTGCCTATGGTCATGTTGGCTAAAACCTGCCTATGGTCATGTTGGCTAAAACCTGCCTATGGTCATGTTGGCTAAACCTGCCTATGGTCATGTTGGCTAAACCTGCCTATGGTCATGTTAGCTAAAACCTGCCTATGGTCATGTTGGCTGAAACCTGCCTATGGTCATGTTGGCTAAACCTGCCTATGGTCATGTTGGCTAAAACCTGCCTATGGTCATGTTGGCTAAACCTGCCTATGGTCATGTTGGCTAAACCTGCCTATGGTCATGTTACTAAAACCTGCCTATGGTCATGTTGGCTAAAACCTGCCTATGGTCATGTTGGCTAAACCTGCCTATGGTCATGTTGGCTAAACCTGCCTATGGTCATGTTGGCTAAACCTGCCTATGGTCATGTTAGCTGAAACCTGCCTATGGTCATGTTGGCTGAAACCTGCCTATGGTCATGTTGGCTAAAACCTGCCTATGGTCATGTTGGCTAAACCTGCCTATGGTCATGTTGGCTAACCTGCCTATGATCATGTTGGCTAAACCTGCCAATGGTCATGTTGGCTGAAACCTGCCTATGGTCATGTTGGCTAAACCTGCCTATGGTCATGTTGGCTAAACCTGCCTATGGTCATGTTGGCTAAACCTGCCTATGGTCATGTTGGCTAAAACCTGCCTATGGTCATGTTGGCTAAACCTGCCTATGGTCATGTTGGCTAAACCTGCCTATGGTCATGTTGGCTAAACCTGCCTATGGTCATGTTGGCTAAAACCTGCCTATGGTCATGTTGGCTAAACCTGCCTATGGTCATGTTGGCTAAAACCTGCCTATGGTCATGTTGGCTAAACCTGCCTATGGTCATGTTGGCTAAACCTGCCTATGGTCATGTTGGCTAAACCTGCCTATGGTCATGTTGGCTAAACCTGCCTATGGTCATGTTGGCTAAAACCTGCCTATGGTCATGTTGGCTAAACCTGCCTATGGTCATGTTGGCTAAACCTGCCTATGGTCATGTTGGCTAAACCTGCCTATGGTCATGTTGACTAAAACCTGCCTATGGTCATGTTGGCTAAACCTGCCTATGGTCATGTTGGCTAAACCTGCCTATGGTCATGTTGGCTAAACCTGCCTATGGTCATGTTGGCTAAAACCTGCCTATGGTCATGTTGGCTAAAACCTGCCTATGGTCATGTTGGCTAAAACCTGCCTATGGTCATGTTGGCTAAACCTGCCTATGGTCATGTTGGCTAAACCTGCCTATGGTCATGTTGGCTAAACCTGCCTATGGTCATGTTGGCTAAAACCTGCCTATGGTCATGTTGGCTAAACCTGCCTATGGTCATGTTGGCTAAACCTGCCTATGGTCATGTTGGCTAAAACCTGCCTATGGTCATGTTGGCTAAAACCTGCCTATGGTCATGTTGGCTAAACCTGCCTATGGTCATGTTACTGAAACCTGCCTATGGTCATGTTGGCTAAACCTGCCTATGGTCATGTTGGCTAAACCTGCCTATGGTCATGTTGGCTAAACCTGCCTATGGTCATGTTGGCTAAACCTGCCTATGGTCATGTTGGCTAAACCTGCCTATGGTCATGTTGCTGAAACCTGCCTATGGTCATGTTGGCTGAAACCTGCCTATGGTCATGTTGCTAAAACCTGCCTATGGTCATGTTGGCTAAACCTGCCTATGGTCATGTTGGCTAAACCTGCCTATGGTCATGTTGGCTAAAACCTGCCTATGGTCATGTTGGCTAAACCTGCCTATGGTCATGTTGGCTAAACCTGCCTATGGTCATGTTGGCTAATTCTGCCTATGGTCATGTTACTGAAACCTGCCTATGGTCATGTTGGGTAAACCTGCCTATGGTCATGTTGGCTAAACCTGCCTATGGTCATGTTGGCTAAACCTGCCTATGGTCATGTTGGCTAAACCTGCCTATGGTCATGTTGGCTAAACCTGCCTATGGTCATGTTGGCTAAACCTGCCTATGGTCATGTTGGCTAAACCTGCCTATGGTCATGTTGGCTAAAACCTGCCTATGGTCATGTTGGCTAAACCTGCCTATGGTCATGTTGGCTAAACCTGCCTATGGTCATGTTGGCTAAACCTGCCTATGGTCATGTTGGCTAAAACCTGCCTATGGTCATGTTGGCTAAACCTGCCTATGGTCATGTTGGCTAAAACCTGCCTATGGTCATGTTGGCTAAACCTGCCTATGGTCATGTTGGCTAAACCTGCCTATGGTCATGTTGGCTAAACCTGCCTATGGTCATGTTGCTAAAACCTGCCTATGGTCATGTTGGCTAAACCTGCCTATGGTCATGTTGGCAAAACCTGCCTATGGTCATGTTACTAAAACCTGCCTATGGTCATGTTGGCTAAACCTGCCTATGTTCATGTTGGCTAAACCTGCCTATGGTCATGTTGGCTAAAACCTGCCTATTGTCATGTTGGCTAAAACCTGCCTTTGATCATGTTGGCTATACTTGCCTTTGGTCATGTTGGCTAAACCTGTCTATGCTCATGTTGGCTAAACCTGCCTATGGTCATGTACTGAAACCTGCCTATAGTCATGTTTGCTAATTCTGCCTATGGTCATGTTGCTGAAACCTGCCTATGGTCATGTTGGGTAAACCTGCCTATGGTCATGTTGGCTAAACCTGCCTATGGTCATGTTGGCTAAACCTGCCTATGGTCATGTTGGCTAAACCTGCCTATGGTCATGTTGGCTAAAACCTGCCTATGGTCATGTTTGGCTAAAACCTGCCTATGGTCATGTTGGCTAAACCTGCCTATGGTCATGTTGGCTAAACCTGCCTATGGTCATGTTGGCTAAAACCTGCCTATGGTCATGTTGGCTAAACCTGCCTATGGTCATGTTGGCTAAACCTGCCTATGGTCATGTTGGCTAAACCTGCCTATGGTCATGTTGACTAAAACCTGCCTATGGTCATGTTACTGAAACCTGCCTATGGTCATGTTGGCTAAACCTGCCTATGGTCATGTTGGCTAAACCTGCCTATGGTCATGTTGGCTAAAACCTGCCTATGGTCATGTTGGCTAAAACCTGCCTATGGTCATGTTGGCTAAACCTGCCTATGGTCATGTTGGCTAAACCTGCCTATGGTCATGTTGGCTAAACCTGCCTATGGTCATGTTGCTGAAACCTGCCTATGGTCATGTTGGCTAAACCTGCCTATGGTCATGTTGCTGAAACCTGCCTATGGTCATGTTGGCTAAACCTGCCTATGGTCATGTTGGCTAAACCTGCCTATGGTCATGTTGGCTAAACCTGCCTATGGTCATGTTGCTAAAACCTGCCTATGGTCATGTTGACTAAACCTGCCTATGGTCATGTTGGGTAAACCTGCCTATGGACATGTTGCTAAAATCTCCCTATGGTCATGTTAGCTAAATCTGCCTATGGTCATGTTGGCTAAACCTGCCTATGGTCATGTGTGACAAAGGCGACTGGCGGTGGCGTCACGGCAGAGCCAGGAAACACAGTACAGACAGAGACTTGGGGTTTTGGTGAAGCTGAGCGATGATCGGCTCAGCGTTTAATAATCAAACAGAAAAATAAGCGGTTGTAACAAAAACACAGGACACGGCACTTTCGCCAAAATAAACAGACATAAACAAAAGCGGACTAACACTAAACAAGCGGTGGACGGACAGACACACAAACACGGTGAGTAAATAATAAAACAAGTACCGTGCTGGTCCTACCAGCACGCGATAGCAATTGTTATATATATTTCTCTCTCTCTCTCTCTCACCCGTTCTCCACTCACGAACACCCAACCCGAGTGAGTGAAAACATGCTGTTTTATGCAGTTGTACCGAGACTCGATTGCTAGTCAATCATTCAATTGGAATCTCGGTACAACTGCACGTGAATTAATTAAGTGCACTCCCGTGACCACACATTACATTTTAACTAGCACGTGAAGTGATTTGTGCCCTCCGTGCCTAAATATAAATCTACATTTTTAAATCACAAGTGAAACACAGACCCGTTTATATCCCGTGTACCGATGACTATACACCAACATTTACACACAACACGTAACACAAAATACACACGGGGGCACTTTGCCACATATACCCCCTTGTGCAAAGCACACATGGCCTCAATGGCCACCTCCCCCTCAGTCCCAAAGTCCCGGAACAGGGGAAGCAAGTTGTTTCTGGGGGTGGCCATGGTGAAATGTCTGGCACCCCCAATTCTTCGTGGCTGGCAGCTCCCTCTTCCGGGGCTTCAGCCACACTATCTCCTGCCGCGAAAGTGCAGCTGGGGAGCTGGTCTCCTGACCTCCCCCTTCTTCATGGCCGGCAGTTCCCCTCCGTGGGGCTCCGACCACACAATCTCCGGCAGCGAAACTGCTGCGGGGAAGCTGGTCTCCTGACCTCCCCCTTCTTCATGGCGGCAGTTCCCCTCCGTGGGGCTCCGGCCACCCAATTCCGGCAGCGAAACTGCTGCGAGGGGCTGGTCTCCTGACCTCCCCCTCCTTCGTGGCCGCTAGCTCCCCTCCGTGGGGCTCTGGCCACCGTGTTTCCTGCCACGGAAATGCGGCTGGGGAGCTGGTCTCCTGACCTCCCCCTTTCTTCATGGCCGACAGCTCCCCTTCATGGGGTTCTGGCCATAGTGTAGCGACCCCAGGTGAAGCAGGACCCTCGACTACCCCAGGCGAAGCAGGATCCCTGGCGACCCCAGGCGGCGGCAGCGGACCCTCGGGAGGCGGCGGCAGCAGCAGCGGACCCTCGGGAGGCGGCGGCAGCAGCAGCGGACCCTCGGGAGGCGGCGGCAGCAGCAGCGGACCCTCGGGAGGCGAACTTCGGGAGGAGCCCCTGGCCATAGAGGCGGCAGCGGGAGCTCCACTTCTCCCTCGTACCCTGTACCCTGTGTGGAGCAAAAGGCAGCCCCAGGCGATGCGGGCGACAGGCAGCCCAGGCGTGCGGGCGGCTGGCAACCCCAGGCGTCGCGGGCGGCTGGCAACCCAGGCGATCGCGGGCGGCTGGCAACCCAGGCGTGCGGGCGGCTGGCAACCCAGGCGATGCGGGCGGCTGGCAACCCCAGGCGATGCGGGCGGCTGGCAACCCAGGCGTGCGGGCGGCTGGCAACCCCAGGCGTGCGGAGCGGCTGGCAACCCGCGTGCGGGCGGCAGGCATCCTTGGCGGCGAGGCAGGCATCCTTAGGCGAGCGAGGCAGGCATCCTTAGGCGGCGAGGCAGGCATCCTTGGGCGGCGAGGCAGGCATCCTTGGGCGGCGAGGCAGGCATCCTTGGGCGGCGAGGCAGGCATCCTTGGGCGGCGAGGCAGGCATCCTTGGGCGAGCGAGGCAGGCAGTCAGGACAAGCTGGGGTGCGGGTGTTGGCCCTCTTCTCGGCCTCTGCGGCGGGCGGTTCTTCCCGTGCTTCCCTCAGCAGCCTATGCAAGGGCTGCTGAGGACCGCCAGCATCTAGTCCTGGTCCTTCTGGTGAAGGGAGAGGCAGCTCCTGCTCCTCTCCTCGTGACGGTGGGGAAATGATACCAGCAGGCATTCCTCCTCTGCTGGTGGGGAAGTGATACCAGCAGGCATTCATCCTCTGCTGGTGGGGAAAGTGTTACCAGCAGGCATTCATCCTCTGCTGGTGGGGAAGTGATACCAGCAGGCATTCCTCCTCTGCTGGTGGGGAAGTGATACCAGCAGGCATTCATCCTCTGCTGGTGGGGAAGTGTTACCAGCAGGCATTCCTCCTCTGCTGGTGGGGAAGTGATACCAGCAGGCATTCATCCTCTGCTGGTGGGGAAGTGTTACCAGCAGGCATTCATCCTCTGCTGGTGGGGTTGGCGGAGGCAGAGGCAGCTCCTGCTGCTCTGCTCCTGCCGATGGAGGTGGCGGAGGCAGAGGCAGCTCCTGCTGCTCTGCTCCTGCCGATGGAGGTGGCGGAGGCAGAGGCAGCTCCTGCTGCTCTGCTCCTGCCATGGAGGTGGCGGAGGCAGAGGCAGCTCCTGCTGCTCTGCTCCTGCCGATGGAGGTGGCGGAGGCAGAGGCAGCTCCTGCTGCTCTGCTCCTGCCGATGGAGGTGGCGGAGGCAGAGGCAGCTCCTGCTGCTCTGCCGATGGAAGTGGCGGAGGCAGAGGCAGCTCCTGCTGCTCTGCTCCTGCCGGTGGAGGTGGCGGAGGCAGAGGCAGCTCCTGCTGCTCTGCCAATGGAAGTGGCGGGACCAGCAGGAATTCACCCTCTGCTGGTGGAGGTGGGAGCTGCAAGCAGTCCTCCCATGGCAATGGAGGTGGACCCAGCAGGAATTCACCCTCTGCTGGTGGAGACTGGGGCTGTGGACGCTCTACCTTCCCCTTCTTGGGCCGTGGGCGCACCGACTCCTCCCTCTTGGGCTGTGGGCGCACCGACTCCTCCCTCTTGGGCTGTGGACGCACCGACTCCTCCCTCTTGGGCTGTGGGCGCACCGACTCCTCCCTCTTGGGCTGTGGACGCACCGACTCCTCCCATTCAGGCGTGGGACGTTCGGGCTCCTCCCACTCAGGCGTGGGACGTTCGGGCTCCTCCCACTCAGGCGTGGGACGTTCGGGCTCCTCCCACTCAGGCGTAGGACGTTCGGGCTCCTCCCACTCAGGCGTGGGACGTTCGGGCTCCTCCCACTCAGGCGTGGGACGTTCGGGCTCCTCCCACTCAGGCGTGGGCGTTCGGGCTCCTCCCACTCAGGCGTGGGCGTTCGGGCTCCTCCCGCTCAGGCGTGGGGCGTTCGGGCTCCTCCAGCTTGGGCTGTGGACACTCAGCCTTCCTCTTCCCTTTCCCCTTCTCTGCCTCCTCCTCACCTTCCTCTCCTGGGCCAGTTCCTCCTCTCCCTCTTGGTAGGGGCAGCGCACCACCGGGTGCCCGAACTCCCCACAGGCAAGGCACCAGCCTTGGTCCTCTAGACCACCGAGGAGGACCTCCAGATCCTGGCAGCCATCTCTCCAGTTCCAGCCTTCCATTTTCTTGTTGTGTTTTTTTTTTTAAACAAATTGCGGTTCCTGCTCTGGCCTGAGTCCTGGAGCGCTGTAGCTCCCGGTTCTGACACCACGTGTGACAAAGGCGACTGGCGGTGGCGTCACGGCAGAGCCAGGAAACACAGTACAGACAGAGACTTGGGGTTTTGGTGAAGCTGAGCGCGTGATCGCTCAGCGTTTAATAATCAAACAGAAAAATAAGCGGTTGTAACAAAAAACACAGGACACGGCACTTTCGCCAAAATAAACAGACATAAACAAAAGCGGACTAACACTAAACAAGCGGTGGACGGACAGACACACAAACACGGTGAGTAAATAATAAAACAAGTACCGTGCTGGTCCTACCAGCACGCGATAGCAATGTTATATATATTTCTCTCTCTCTCTCTCTCTCTCACCCGTTCTCCACTCACGAACACCCAACCCGAGTGAGTGAAAACATGCTGTTTTATGCAGTTGTACCGAGACTTCGATTGCTAGTCAATCATTCAATTGGAATCTCGGTACAACTGCACGTGAATTAATTAAGTGCACTCCCGTGACCACACATTACATTTTAACTAGCACGTGAAGTGATTTGTGCCCTCCGTGCCTAAATATAAATCTACATTTTTAAATCACAAGTAAAACACAGACCCGTTTATATCCCGTGTACCGATGACTATACACCAACATTTACACACAACACGTAACACAAAATACACACGGGGGGGGCACTTTGCCACATCATGTCAGCTAATTCTGGCTATGGTCATGTTACTAAAACCTGCCTATGGTCATGTTACTGAAAACTGCCTATGGTCATGTTGGCTAAATCTGCCTATGGTCATGTTGGCTAAACCTGCCTATGGTCATGTTGGGAAAACCTGCCTATGGTCATGTCAGCTAAAACCTGCCTATGGTCATGTTGGCTAAACCTGCCTATGGTCATGTTGGCTAAACCTGCCTATGGTCATGTTGCTGAAACCTGCCTATGGTCATGTTGGCTAAAACCTGCCTATGGTCATGTTGGCTAAACCTGCCTATGGTCATGTTACTGAAACCCAGCTAGGGTCATGTTGCTTAATTCTGCCTATGGTCATGTTACTGAAATCTGCCTATGGTCATGTTGGGTAAACCTGCCTATGGTCATGTTGGCTAAACCTGCCTATGGTCATGTTGGCTAATTCTGCCTATGGTCATGTTGGCTAAACCTGCCTATGGTCATGTTGGCTAAAACCTGCCTATGGTCATGTTGGCTAATTCTGCCAATGGTCATGTTGACTGAATCCAACCTATGGTCATGTTACTGAAAGCTGCCTATGGTCATGTTTGCTAAAACCTGCCTATGGTCATGTTGGCTAAACATGGCTATGGTCATGTTGGCTAAAACCTGCCTATGGTCATGTTGGCTAAACCTGCCTATGGTCATGTTGGCTAAACCTACCTATGGTCATGTTTTCTAATTCTGCCTATGGTCATGTTGGCTAACCCTGCCTATGGTCATGTTGGCTAAAACCTGCCTATGGTCATGTAGGCTAAACCTGCCTATGGTCATGTTACTGAAACCTGCCTATAGTCATGTCAGCTAATTCTGCCTATGGTCATGTTAATAAAACCTGCCTATGGTCATGTTGGCTAAATCTGCCTAATGTCATGTTGGCTAAACCTGCCTATGGTCATGTTGGGAAAACCTGCCTATGGTCATGTCAGTAAAACCTGGCTATGGTCATGTTGGCTAAACCTGCCTATGGTCATGTTGGCTAAACCTGCCTATGGTCATGTTCCTGAAACCTGCCTATGGTCATGTTGGCTTAAACCTGACTATGATCATGTTGGCTAAACCTGCCTATGGTCATGTACTGAAACCTTCCTAGGATCATGTTGGTTAATTCTGCCTATGGTCATGTTACTGAAAACTGCCTATGGTCATGTTGGGAAAACCTGCCTATGGTCACGTTGGCTAAACCTGCCTAAGGTCATGTTAGCTAATTCTGCCTATGGTCATGTTGGCTAAACCTGCCTATGGTCATGTTGGCTAAAACCTGCCTATGGTCATGTTGGCTAATTCTGCCTATGGTCATGTGTGGCAAAGTGCCCCCCCTGTGTGTATTTTGTGTTACGTGTTGTGTGTAAATGTTGGTGTATAGTCATCGGTACACGGGATATAAACGGGTCTGTGTTTCACTTGTGATTTAAAAATGTAGATTTATATTTAGGCACGGAGGGCACAAATCACTTCACGTGCTAGTTAAAATGTAATGTGTGGTCACGGGAGTGCACTTTAATTAATTCACGTGCAGTTGTACCGAGATTCCAATTGAATGATTGACTAGCAATCGAGTCTCGGTACAACTGCATAAAAGCTGTATGTTTTCACTCACTCGGGGTTGGGTGTTCGAGAGTGGAGAACGGGAGAGAGAGAAGGAGAGAGAAATATTTACAAACAATTGCTATCGCGTGCTGGTAGGACCAGCACCATACTTGTTTGTTTGTTTACTCACCGTGTTTGTGTGTCTGTCCGTCCACCGTTTGTTTAATTGTTAGTCCGTTTTGTTTATATATTTATTTTGGCGAAAGTGCCGTGTCCTGTTTCTGTTTTGTGTACAAACCTTTTATTTTCTGTTTGATTATTAAGCGCTGAGCGCGATCAGCGCTCAGCTTCACCAAAACCCCAAGTCTCTGTCTGTACTGTGTTTCCTGGCTCTGCCGTGGCGTCACCGCTCAGTCGTCTTTGTCACACGTGGTGTCAGAACCGGGAGCTACAGCGCCTCAGGACTCAGGCCAGAGCAGGAACCGCAATTTGGGGTTTAAAAAAAAAAAAAAACCAACAACAACAAAAAAAAAAAAAAAAAAATGGAAGGCTGGAACTGGAGAGATGGCTGCCAGGATCTGGAGGTCCTCCTCGGTGGTCTAGAGGACCAAGGCTGGTGCCTTGCCTGTGGGGAGTTCGGGCACCCAGTGGTGCACTGCCCCTACCAAGAGGGAGAGGAGGAACTGGCCCAGGAGAGGAAGGTGAGGAGGAGGCAGAGAAGGGGAAAGGGGAAGAGGAAGGCGGAGTGTCCACCGCCCAAGTCTCCACCAGCAGAGGAAGAATGCCTGCTGGTTTTGCCTCCACAGCCTGAGTGGGAGGAGCCCGAACGTCCTACGCCTGAGTGGGAGGAGCCCGAACGTCCCTACGCCTGAGTGGGAGGAGCCCGAACGTCCTACGCCTGAGTGGGAGGAGCCCGAACGTCCCTACGCCTGAGTGGGAGGAGCCCGAACGTCCCTACGCCTGAATGGGAGGAGTCGGTGCGTCCACAGCCCAAGAGGGAGGAGTCGGTGCGTCCACAGCCCAAGAGGGAGGAGTCGGTGCGTCCACGGCCCAAAAGGGGAAGGTAGAGCGTCCACCGCCCCAGTTTCCACTAGCAGAGGGTGAATTCCTGCTGGTTCCACCTCCATTGCCATGGGAGGACCGCTTGCAGCTCCCACCTCCACCAGCAGAGGGTGAATTCCTGCTGGTCCCGCCTCCGCCACTTCCACCGCCAGGAGCAGAGCAGCAGGAGCTGCCTCTGCCTCCTCCACCAGCAGAGGGTGAATGCCTGCTGGGTCCCTGTCCACCAGCAGAGGGTGAATGCCTGCTGGGTCCCTGTCCCCAGCAGAGGGTGAATGCCTGCTGGGTCCCTGTCCACCAGCAGAGGGTGAATGCCTGCTGGGTCCCTGTCCACCAGCAGAGGGTGAATGCCTGCTGGGTCCCTGTCCCCAGCAGAGGGTGAATGCCTGCTGGGTCCCTGTCCCCAGCAGAGGGTGAATGCCTGCTGGGTCCCTGTCCACCAGCAGAGGGTGAATGCCTGCTGGGTCCCTGTCCACCAGCAGAGGGTGAATGCCTGCTGGGTCCCTGTCCACCAGCAGAGGGTGAATGCCTGCTGGTCTCCCCTTCGGCGGAGCCGCACCAGTCCCCTGCAAGAGGGGAGGGCCGCACCAGTCCCCTGAAACAAGGGTAGACTACACGCTGCTCCCACCTCCGCCGCCAGGAGACTACACGCCGCTCCCACCTCCACCGGCAGGAGCAGAGCAGCAGGAGCTGCCTCTGCCTCCGCCACCTCCACCAGCAGGAGCAGAGCAGCAGGAGCTGCCTCTGCCTCCGCCACCTTCACTGGCAGGAGCAGAGCAGCAGGAGCTGCCTCTGCCTCCGCCACCTTCACTGGCAGGAGCAGAGCAGCAGGAGCTGCCTCTGCCTCCGCCACCTTCACTGGCAGGAGCAGAGCAGCAGGAGCTGCCTCTGCCTCCGCCACCTCCATCGGCAGGAGCAGAGCAGCAGGAGCTGCCTCTGCCTCCGCCAACCCCACCAGCAGAGGAGGAATGTCTGCTGGTATCACTTCCCCACCAGCAGAGGATGAATGCCTGCTGGTATCACTTCCCCACCAGCAGAGGATGAATGCCTGCTGGTATCACCTACCCCACCAGCAGAGGATGAATGCCTGCTGGTAACACTTCCCCACCAGCAGAGGATGAATGCCTGCTGGTATCACTTCCCCACCAGCAGAGGAGGAATGCCTGCTGGTAACACTTCCCCACCAGCAGAGGAGGAATGCCTGCTGGTATTACTTCCCCACCAGCAGAGGAGGAATGCCTGCTGGTATTGCTTCCCCACCAGCAGAGGATGAATGCCTGCTGGTAACACTTTCCCCACCAGCAGAGGAGGGATGCCTGCTGGTATCATTTCCCCACCGTCACGAGGAGAGGAGCAGGAGCTGCCTCTCCCTTCACCAGAAGGACCCGGACTAGATGCTGGCGGTCCTCGGCAGCCCTTGCATAGGCTGCTGAGGGAAGCACGGGAAGAACCGCCCGGCCGCAGAGGCCGAGAAGAGGGCCAACACCTGAACCCCAGCTAGTCCTGACTCCCTGCCCCGCTTCGCCCAAGGATGCCTGCCCGCTTAGCCCAAGGATGCCTGCCCGCTTAGCCCAAGGATGCCTGCCCCGCTTCAGCCCAAGGATGCCTGCCCGCTTAGCCCAAGGATGCCTGCCTCGCTTCGCCCAAGGATGCCTGCCTCGCTTCGCCCAAGGATGCCTGCCTCGCTTCGCCCAAGGATGCCTGCCTCGCTTCGCCCAAGGATGCCTGCCTCGCTTCGCCCAAGGATGCCTGCCTCGCTTCGCCCAAGGATGCCTGCCTCGCATCGCCCAAGGATGCCTGCCTTGCATCGCCTGGGGTTGCCAGCCGCTCCGCATCGCCTGGGGTTGCCAGCCGCTCCGCATCGCCTGGGGTTGCCAGCCGCTCCGCATCGCCTGGGGTTGCCAGCCGCTCCGCATCGCCTGGGGTTGCCAGCCGCTCCGCATCGCCTGGGGCTGCCTGTCGCTCCGCATCGCCTGGGGCTGCCTTTTGCTCCACACAGGGTACAGGGTACGAGGGAGAAGTGGAGCTCCCGCTGCCGCCTCTATGGCCAGGGGCTCCCCTCCCGAGTTCGCCTCCCGAGGGTCCGCTGCTGCTGCCGTCGCCTCCCGAGGGTCGCTGCTGCTGCCGTCGCCTCCCGAGGGTCCGCTGCCGTCGCCTGGGGTCGCCAGGGATCCTGCTTCGCCTGGGGTAGTCGAGGGTCCTGCTTCACCTGGGGTCGCTACACTATGGCCAGAACCCCATGAAGGGAGCTGTCGGCCATGAAGAAAGGGGGAGGTCAGGAGACCAGCTCCCCAGCCGCATTTCCGTGGCAGGAAACATGGTGGCCAGAGCCCCACGGAGGGAGCTAGCGGCCACGAAGGAGGGAGGTCAGGAGACCCGCTCCCTCGCAGCAGTTTCGCTGCGGAAATTGGGTGGCGGCCCCACGGAGGGGAACTGCCGGCCATGAAGAAGGGGGAGGTCAGGAGACCAGCTCCCCAGCTGCACTTTCGCGGCAGGAGATAGTGTGGCTGAAGCCCGGAAGAGGGAGCTGCCAGCCACGAAGAATTGGGGGTGCCAGACATTTCACCATGGCCACCCCAGAAACAACTTGCTTCCCCTGTTCCGGGACTTTGGGACTGAGGGGGAGGTGGCCATTGAGGCCATATGTGCTTTGCACAAGGGGGTATATGTGGCAAAGTGCCCCCTGTGTGTATTTTGTGTTACGTGTTGTGTGTAAATGTTGGTGTATAGTCATCGGTACACGGGATATAAACGGGTCTGTGTTTCACTTGTGATTTAAAATGTAGATTTATATTTAGGCACGAGGAGGGCACAAATCACTTCACGTGCTAGTTAAAATGATAATGTGTGAGTCACGGGAGTGCACTTTAATTAATTCACGTGCAGTTGTACCGAGATTCCAATTGAATGATTGACTAGCAATCGAGTCTCGGTACAACTGCATAAAAGCTGTATGTTTTCACTCACTTTCGGGGTTGGGTGTTCGAGAGTGGAGAACGGGAGAGAGAGGAGAGAGAAATATCTACAAACAATTGCTATCGCGTGCTGGTAGGACCAGCACCATACTTGTTTGTTTGTTTACTCACCGTGTTTGTGTGTCTGTCCGTCCACCGTTTGTTTAATTGTTAGTCCGTTTTGTTTATATATTTATTTTGGCGAAAGTGCCGTGTCCTGTTTCTGTTTTGTGTACAAACCTTTTATTTTCTGTTTGATTATTAAACGCTGAGCGCGATCACGCGCTCAGCGTCACCAAAAACCCCAAGTCTCTGTCTGTACTGTGTTTCCTGGCTCTGCCGTGACGTCACCGCTCAGTCGTCTTTGTCACATCATGTTACTGAATCCAACCTATGGTCATGTTACTGAAAGCTGCCTATGGTCATGTTGCTAAAACCTGCCTATGGTCATGTTGGCTAAACCTGCCTATGGTAATGTTACTGAAACCTACCTATAGTCATGTTGGCTAAAACCTGGCTATGGTCATGTTGGCTAAACCTGCCTATGGTCATCTTGCTGAAACCTGCCTATAGTCATGTTGGCTAATTCTGCCTATGGTCATGTTACTGAAACCTGCCTATGGTCATGTTGGCTAAACCTGCCTATGGTCATGTTGGCTAAACCTGCCTATGGTCATGTTGGCTAAACCTGCCTATGGTCATGTTGGCTAAACCTGCCTATGGTCATGTTGGCTAAACCTGCCTATGGTCATGTTGGCTAAACCTGCCTATGGTCATGTTGGCTAAACCTGCCTATGGTCATGTTGGCTAAAACCTGCCTATGGTCATGTTGGCTAAACCTGCCTATGGTCATGTTACTGAAACCTGCCTATGGTCATGTTACTGAAACCTGCCTATGGTCATGTTGCTAAAACCTGCCTATGGTCATGTTGGCTAAACCTGGCTATGGTCATGTTACTGAAACTTGCCTATGCTCATGTTGGCTAAGCCTGCCTATGGTCATGTTGGCTAAACCTGCCTATGGTCATGTTGGCTAAACCTGCCTATGGTCATGTTGGCTAAAACCTGCCTATGGTCATGTTGGCTAAACCTGCCTATGGTCATGTTGGCTAAAACCTGCCTATGGTCATGTTGGCTAAAACCTGCCTATGGTCATGTTGGCTAAACCTGCCTATGGTCATGTTGGCTAAACCTGCCTATGGTCATGTTGGCTAAAACCTGCCTATGGTCATGTTGGCTAAAACCTGCCTATGGTCATGTTGGCTAAACCTGCCTATGGTCATGTTGGCTAAACCTGCCTATGGTCATGTTGGCTAAACCTGCCAATGGTCATGTTGGCTAAACCTGCCTATGGTCATGTTGGCTAAACCTGCCTATGGTCATGTTGGCTGAAACCTGCCTATGGTCATGTTGGCTAAACCTGCCTATGGTCATGTTGGCTAAACCTGCCTATGGTCATGTTGGCTAAACCTGCCTATGGTCATGTTGGCTAAACCTGCCTATGGTCATGTTGGCTAAACCTGCCTATGGTCATGTTGGCTAAACCTGCCTATGGTCATGTTGGCTAAACCTGCCTATGGTCATGTTGGCTAAAACCTGCCTATGGTCATGTTGGCTAAACCTGCCTATGGTCATGTTGGCTAAACCTGCCTATGGTCATGTTGGCTAAACCTGCCTATGGTCATGTTGGCTAAAACCTGCCTATGGTCATGTTGGCTAAACCTGCCTATGGTCATGTTGGCTAAACCTGCCTATGGTCATGTTGGCTAAACCTGCCTATGGTCATGTTGGCTAAACCTGCCTATGGTCATGTTGGCTAAAACCTGCCTATGGTCATGTTGGCTAAACCTGCCTATGGTCATGTTGGCTAAACCTGCCTATGGTCATGTTGGCTAAACCTGCCTATGGTCATGTTGGCTAAACCTGCCTATGGTCATGTTGGCTAAACCTGCCTATGGTCATGTTGGCTAAAACCTGCCTATGGTCATGTTGGCTAAACCTGCCTATGGTCATGTTGGCTAAAACCTGCCTATGGTCATGTTGGCTAAACCTGCCTATGGTCATGTTGGCTAAACCTGCCTATGGTCATGTTGGCTAAACCTGCCTATGGTCATGTTGGCTAAACCTGCCTATGGTCATGTTGGCTAAACCTGCCTATGGTCATGTTGGCTAAACCTGCCTATGGTCATGTTGGCTAAACCTGCCTATGGTCATGTTGGCTAAACCTGCCTATGGTGATGTTGGCTAAAACCTGGGTATGGTCATTTTAGCTAAACCCGCCTATGGTCATGTTGGCTAAAAACTGCCTATGGTCATGTTGGCTAAACCTGCCTATGGTCATGTTGGCTAAACCTGCCTATGGTCATGTTGGCTAAACCTGCCTATGGTCATGTTGGCTAAAACCTGCCTATGGTCATGTTGGCTAAACCTGCCTATGGTCATGTTGGCTATACCTGCCTATGATCATGTTGGCTAAAACCTGCCTATGGTCATGTTGCATAAACCTGCCTATGGTCATGTTGGCTAAACCTGCCTATGGTCATGTTGGCTAAACCTGCCTATGGTCATGTTGGCTAAAACCTGCCTATGGTCATGTTGGCTAAACCTGCCTATGGTCATGTTGGCTAAACCTGCCTATGGTCATGTTGGCTAAACCTGCCTATGGTCATGTTGGCTAAACCTGCCTATGGTCATGTTGGCTAAACCTGCCTATGGTCATGTTGGCTAAACCTGCCTATGGTCATGTTGGCTAAACCTGCCTATGGTCATGTTGGCTAAACCTGCCTATGGTCATGTTGGCTAAACCTGCCTATGGTCATGTTGGCTAAACCTGCCTATGGTCATGTTGGCTAAACCTGCCTATGGTCATGTTGGCTAAACCTGCCTATGGTCATGTTGGCTAAACCTGCCTATGGTCATGTTGGCTAAACCTGCCTATGGTCATGTTGGCTAAACCTGCCTATGGTCATGTTGGCTAAACCTGCCTATGGTCATGTTGGCTAAAACCTGCCTATGGTCATGTTGGCTAAACCTGCCTATGGTCATGTTGGCTAAACCTGCCTATGGTCATGTTGGCTAAACCTGCCTATGGTCATGTTGGCTAAACCTGCCTATGGTCATGTTGGCTAAACCTGCCTATGGTCATGTTGGCTAAACCTGCCTATGGTCATGTTGGCTAAACCTGCCTATGGTCATGTTGGCTAAACCTGCCTATGGTCATGTTGGCTAAACCTGCCTATGGTCATGTTGGCTAAACCTGCCTATGGTCATGTTGGCTAAAACCTGCCTATGGTCATGTTGGCTAAACCTGCCTATGGTCATGTTGGCTAAACCTGCCTATGGTCATGTTGGCTAAACCTGCCTATGGTCATGTTGGCTAAACCTGCCTATGGTCATGTTGGCTAAACCTGCCTATGGTCATGTTGGCTAAACCTGCCTATGGTCATGTTGGCTAAACCTGCCTATGGTCATGTTGGCTAAACCTGCCTATGGTCATGTTGGCTAAACCTGCCTATGGTCATGTTGGCTAAACCTGCCTATGGTCATGTTGGCTAAACCTGCCTATGGTCATGTTGGCTAAACCTGCCTATGGTCATGTTGGCTAAACCTGCCTATGGTCATGTTGGCTAAACCTGCCTATGGTCATGTTGGCTAAACCTGCCTATGGTCATGTTGGCTAAACCTGCCTATGGTCATGTTGGCTAAACCTGCCTATGGTCATGTTGGCTAAACCTGCCTATGGTCATGTTGGCTAAAACCTGCCTATGGTCATGTTGGCTAAACCTGCCTATGGTCATGTTGGCTAAACCTGCCTATGGTCATGTTGGCTAAACCTGCCTATGGTCATGTTGGCTAAACCTGCCTATGGTCATGTTGGCTAAACCTGCCTATGGTCATGTTGGCTAAACCTGCCTATGGTCATGTTGGCTAAACCTGCCTATGGTCATGTTGGCTAAACCTGCCTATGGTCATGTTGGCTAAACCTGCCTATGGTCATGTTGGCTAAACCTGCCTATGGTCATGTTGGCTAAACCTGCCTATGGTCATGTTGGCTAAACCTGCCTATGGTCATGTTGGCTAAACCTGCCTATGGTCATGTTGGCTAAACCTGCCTATGGTCATGTTGGCTAAACCTGCCTATGGTCATGTTGGCTAAACCTGCCTATGGTCATGTTGGCTAAACCTGCCTATGGTCATGTTGGCTAAACCTGCCTATGGTCATGTTGGCTAAACCTGCCTATGGTCATGTTGGCTAAACCTGCCTATGGTCATGTTGGCTAAACCTGCCTATGGTCATGTTGGCTAAAACCTGCCTATGGTCATGTTGGCTAAACCTGCCTATGGTCATGTTGGCTAAACCTGCCTATGGTCATGTTGGCTAAACCTGCCTATGGTCATGTTGGCTAAACCTGCCTATGGTCATGTTGGCTAAACCTGCCTATGGTCATGTTGGCTAAACCTGCCTATGGTCATGTTGGCTAAACCTGCCTATGGTCATGTTGGCTAAACCTGCCTATGGTCATGTTGGCTAAACCTGCCTATGGTCATGTTGGCTAAACCTGCCTATGGTCATGTTGGCTAAACCTGCCTATGGTCATGTTGGCTAAACCTGCCTATGGTCATGTTGGCTAAACCTGCCTATGGTCATGTTGGCTAAACCTGCCTATGGTCATGTTGGCTAAACCTGCCTATGGTCATGTTGGCTAAACCTGCCTATGGTCATGTTGGCTAAACCTGCCTATGGTCATGTTGGCTAAACCTGCCTATGGTCATGTTGGCTAAACCTGCCTATGGTCATGTTGGCTAAACCTGCCTATGGTCATGTTGGCTAAACCTGCCTATGGTCATGTTGGCTAAACCTGCCTATGGTCATGTTGGCTAAACCTGCCTATGGTCATGTTGGCTAAACCTGCCTATGGTCATGTTGGCTAAACCTGCCTATGGTCATGTTGGCTAAACCTGCCTATGGTCATGTTGGCTAAACCTGCCTATGGTCATGTTGGCTAAACCTGCCTATGGTCATGTTGGCTAAACCTGCCTATGGTCATGTTGGCTAAACCTGCCTATGGTCATGTTGGCTAAACCTGCCTATGGTCATGTTGGCTAAACCTGCCTATGGTCATGTTGGCTAAACCTGCCTATGGTCATGTTGGCTAAACCTGCCTATGGTCATGTTGGCTAAACCTGCCTATGGTCATGTTGGCTAAACCTGCCTATGGTCATGTTGGCTAAACCTGCCTATGGTCATGTTGGCTAAACCTGCCTATGGTCATGTTGGCTAAACCTGCCTATGGTCATGTTGGCTAAACCTGCCTATGGTCATGTTGGCTAAACCTGCCTATGGTCATGTTGGCTAAACCTGCCTATGGTCATGTTGGCTAAACCTGCCTATGGTCATGTTGGCTAAACCTGCCTATGGTCATGTTGGCTAAACCTGCCTATGGTCATGTTGGCTAAACCTGCCTATGGTCATGTTGGCTAAACCTGCCTATGGTCATGTTGGCTAAACCTGCCTATGGTCATGTTGGCTAAACCTGCCTATGGTCATGTTGGCTAAACCTGCCTATGGTCATGTTGGCTAAACCTGCCTATGGTCATGTTGGCTAAACCTGCCTATGGTCATGTTGGCTAAACCTGCCTATGGTCATGTTGGCTAAACCTGCCTATGGTCATGTTGGCTAAACCTGCCTATGGTCATGTTGGCTAAACCTGCCTATGGTCATGTTGGCTAAACCTGCCTATGGTCATGTTGGCTAAACCTGCCTATGGTCATGTTGGCTAAACCTGCCTATGGTCATGTTGGCTAAACCTGCCTATGGTCATGTTGGCTAAACCTGCCTATGGTCATGTTGGCTAAACCTGCCTATGGTCATGTTGGCTAAACCTGCCTATGGTCATGTTGGCTAAACCTGCCTATGGTCATGTTGGCTAAACCTGCCTATGGTCATGTTGGCTAAACCTGCCTATGGTCATGTTGGCTAAACCTGCCTATGGTCATGTTGGCTAAACCTGCCTATGGTCATGTTGGCTAAACCTGCCTATGGTCATGTTGGCTAAACCTGCCTATGGTCATGTTGGCTAAACCTGCCTATGGTCATGTTGGCTAAACCTGCCTATGGTCATGTTGGCTAAACCTGCCTATGGTCATGTTGGCTAAACCTGCCTATGGTCATGTTGGCTAAACCTGCCTATGGTCATGTTGGCTAAACCTGCCTATGGTCATGTTGGCTAAACCTGCCTATGGTCATGTTGGCTAAACCTGCCTATGGTCATGTTGGCTAAACCTGCCTATGGTCATGTTGGCTAAACCTGCCTATGGTCATGTTGGCTAAACCTGCCTATGGTCATGTTGGCTAAACCTGCCTATGGTCATGTTGGCTAAACCTGCCTATGGTCATGTTGGCTAAACCTGCCTATGGTCATGTTGGCTAAACCTGCCTATGGTCATGTTGGCTAAACCTGCCTATGGTCATGTTGGCTAAACCTGCCTATGGTCATGTTGGCTAAACCTGCCTATGGTCATGTTGGCTAAACCTGCCTATGGTCATGTTGGCTAAACCTGCCTATGGTCATGTTGGCTAAACCTGCCTATGGTCATGTTGGCTAAACCTGCCTATGGTCATGTTGGCTAAACCTGCCTATGGTCATGTTGGCTAAACCTGCCTATGGTCATGTTGGCTAAACCTGCCTATGGTCATGTTGGCTAAACCTGCCTATGGTCATGTTGGCTAAACCTGCCTATGGTCATGTTGGCTAAACCTGCCTATGGTCATGTTGGCTAAACCTGCCTATGGTCATGTTGGCTAAACCTGCCTATGGTCATGTTGGCTAAACCTGCCTATGGTCATGTTGGCTAAACCTGCCTATGGTCATGTTGGCTAAACCTGCCTATGGTCATGTTGGCTAAACCTGCCTATGGTCATGTTGGCTAAACCTGCCTATGGTCATGTTGGCTAAACCTGCCTATGGTCATGTTGGCTAAACCTGCCTATGGTCATGTTGGCTAAACCTGCCTATGGTCATGTTGGCTAAACCTGCCTATGGTCATGTTGGCTAAACCTGCCTATGGTCATGTTGGCTAAACCTGCCTATGGTCATGTTGGCTAAACCTGCCTATGGTCATGTTGGCTAAACCTGCCTATGGTCATGTTGGCTAAACCTGCCTATGGTCATGTTGGCTAAACCTGCCTATGGTCATGTTGGCTAAACCTGCCTATGGTCATGTTGGCTAAACCTGCCTATGGTCATGTTGGCTAAACCTGCCTATGGTCATGTTGGCTAAACCTGCCTATGGTCATGTTGGCTAAACCTGCCTATGGTCATGTTGGCTAAACCTGCCTATGGTCATGTTGGCTAAACCTGCCTATGGTCATGTTGGCTAAACCTGCCTATGGTCATGTTGGCTAAACCTGCCTATGGTCATGTTGGCTAAACCTGCCTATGGTCATGTTGGCTAAACCTGCCTATGGTCATGTTGGCTAAACCTGCCTATGGTCATGTTGGCTAAACCTGCCTATGGTCATGTTGGCTAAACCTGCCTATGGTCATGTTGGCTAAACCTGCCTATGGTCATGTTGGCTAAACCTGCCTATGGTCATGTTGGCTAAACCTGCCTATGGTCATGTTGGCTAAACCTGCCTATGGTCATGTTGGCTAAACCTGCCTATGGTCATGTTGGCTAAACCTGCCTATGGTCATGTTGGCTAAACCTGCCTATGGTCATGTTGGCTAAACCTGCCTATGGTCATGTTGGCTAAACCTGCCTATGGTCATGTTGGCTAAACCTGCCTATGGTCATGTTGGCTAAACCTGCCTATGGTCATGTTGGCTAAACCTGCCTATGGTCATGTTGGCTAAACCTGCCTATGGTCATGTTGGCTAAACCTGCCTATGGTCATGTTGGCTAAACCTGCCTATGGTCATGTTGGCTAAACCTGCCTATGGTCATGTTGGCTAAACCTGCCTATGGTCATGTTGGCTAAACCTGCCTATGGTCATGTTGGCTAAACCTGCCTATGGTCATGTTGGCTAAACCTGCCTATGGTCATGTTGGCTAAACCTGCCTATGGTCATGTTGGCTAAACCTGCCTATGGTCATGTTGGCTAAACCTGCCTATGGTCATGTTGGCTAAACCTGCCTATGGTCATGTTGGCTAAACCTGCCTATGGTCATGTTGGCTAAACCTGCCTATGGTCATGTTGGCTAAACCTGCCTATGGTCATGTTGGCTAAACCTGCCTATGGTCATGTTGGCTAAACCTGCCTATGGTCATGTTGGCTAAACCTGCCTATGGTCATGTTGGCTAAACCTGCCTATGGTCATGTTGGCTAAACCTGCCTATGGTCATGTTGGCTAAACCTGCCTATGGTCATGTTGGCTAAACCTGCCTATGGTCATGTTGGCTAAACCTGCCTATGGTCATGTTGGCTAAACCTGCCTATGGTCATGTTGGCTAAACCTGCCTATGGTCATGTTGGCTAAACCTGCCTATGGTCATGTTGGCTAAACCTGCCTATGGTCATGTTGGCTAAACCTGCCTATGGTCATGTTGGCTAAACCTGCCTATGGTCATGTTGGCTAAACCTGCCTATGGTCATGTTGGCTAAACCTGCCTATGGTCATGTTGGCTAAACCTGCCTATGGTCATGTTGGCTAAACCTGCCTATGGTCATGTTGGCTAAACCTGCCTATGGTCATGTTGGCTAAACCTGCCTATGGTCATGTTGGCTAAACCTGCCTATGGTCATGTTGGCTAAACCTGCCTATGGTCATGTTGGCTAAACCTGCCTATGGTCATGTTGGCTAAACCTGCCTATGGTCATGTTGGCTAAACCTGCCTATGGTCATGTTGGCTAAACCTGCCTATGGTCATGTTGGCTAAACCTGCCTATGGTCATGTTGGCTAAACCTGCCTATGGTCATGTTGGCTAAACCTGCCTATGGTCATGTTGGCTAAACCTGCCTATGGTCATGTTGGCTAAACCTGCCTATGGTCATGTTGGCTAAACCTGCCTATGGTCATGTTGGCTAAACCTGCCTATGGTCATGTTGGCTAAACCTGCCTATGGTCATGTTGGCTAAACCTGCCTATGGTCATGTTGGCTAAACCTGCCTATGGTCATGTTGGCTAAACCTGCCTATGGTCATGTTGGCTAAACCTGCCTATGGTCATGTTGGCTAAACCTGCCTATGGTCATGTTGGCTAAAACCTGCCTATGGTCATGTTGGCTAAACCTGCCTATGGTCATGTTGGCTAAACCTGCCTATGGTCATGTTGGCTAAACCTGCCTATGGTCATGTTGGCTAAACCTGCCTATGGTCATGTTGGCTAAACCTGCCTATGGTCATGTTGGCTAAACCTGCCTATGGTCATGTTGGCTAAACCTGCCTATGGTCATGTTGGCTAAACCTGCCTATGGTCATGTTGGCTAAACCTGCCTATGGTCATGTTGGCTAAACCTGCCTATGGTCATGTTGGCTAAACCTGCCTATGGTCATGTTGGCTAAACCTGCCTATGGTCATGTTGGCTAAACCTGCCTATGGTCATGTTGGCTAAACCTGCCTATGGTCATGTTGGCTAAACCTGCCTATGGTCATGTTGGCTAAACCTGCCTATGGTCATGTTGGCTAAACCTGCCTATGGTCATGTTGGCTAAACCTGCCTATGGTCATGTTGGCTAAACCTGCCTATGGTCATGTTGGCTAAACCTGCCTATGGTCATGTTGGCTAAACCTGCCTATGGTCATGTTGGCTAAACCTGCCTATGGTCATGTTGGCTAAACCTGCCTATGGTCATGTTGGCTAAACCTGCCTATGGTCATGTTGGCTAAACCTGCCTATGGTCATGTTGGCTAAACCTGCCTATGGTCATGTTGGCTAAACCTGCCTATGGTCATGTTGGCTAAACCTGCCTATGGTCATGTTGGCTAAACCTGCCTATGGTCATGTTGGCTAAACCTGCCTATGGTCATGTTGGCTAAACCTGCCTATGGTCATGTTGGCTAAACCTGCCTATGGTCATGTTGGCTAAACCTGCCTATGGTCATGTTGGCTAAACCTGCCTATGGTCATGTTGGCTAAACCTGCCTATGGTCATGTTGGCTAAACCTGCCTATGGTCATGTTGGCTAAACCTGCCTATGGTCATGTTGGCTAAACCTGCCTATGGTCATGTTGGCTAAACCTGCCTATGGTCATGTTGGCTAAACCTGCCTATGGTCATGTTGGCTAAACCTGCCTATGGTCATGTTGGCTAAACCTGCCTATGGTCATGTTGGCTAAACCTGCCTATGGTCATGTTGGCTAAACCTGCCTATGGTCATGTTGGCTAAACCTGCCTATGGTCATGTTGGCTAAACCTGCCTATGGTCATGTTGGCTAAACCTGCCTATGGTCATGTTGGCTAAACCTGCCTATGGTCATGTTGGCTAAACCTGCCTATGGTCATGTTGGCTAAACCTGCCTATGGTCATGTTGGCTAAACCTGCCTATGGTCATGTTGGCTAAACCTGCCTATGGTCATGTTGGCTAAACCTGCCTATGGTCATGTTGGCTAAACCTGCCTATGGTCATGTTGGCTAAACCTGCCTATGGTCATGTTGGCTAAACCTGCCTATGGTCATGTTGGCTAAACCTGCCTATGGTCATGTTGGCTAAACCTGCCTATGGTCATGTTGGCTAAACCTGCCTATGGTCATGTTGGCTAAACCTGCCTATGGTCATGTTGGCTAAACCTGCCTATGGTCATGTTGGCTAAACCTGCCTATGGTCATGTTGGCTAAACCTGCCTATGGTCATGTTGGCTAAACCTGCCTATGGTCATGTTGGCTAAACCTGCCTATGGTCATGTTGGCTAAACCTGCCTATGGTCATGTTGGCTAAACCTGCCTATGGTCATGTTGGCTAAACCTGCCTATGGTCATGTTGGCTAAACCTGCCTATGGTCATGTTGGCTAAACCTGCCTATGGTCATGTTGGCTAAACCTGCCTATGGTCATGTTGGCTAAACCTGCCTATGGTCATGTTGGCTAAACCTGCCTATGGTCATGTTGGCTAAACCTGCCTATGGTCATGTTGGCTAAACCTGCCTATGGTCATGTTGGCTAAACCTGCCTATGGTCATGTTGGCTAAACCTGCCTATGGTCATGTTGGCTAAACCTGCCTATGGTCATGTTGGCTAAACCTGCCTATGGTCATGTTGGCTAAACCTGCCTATGGTCATGTTGGCTAAACCTGCCTATGGTCATGTTGGCTAAACCTGCCTATGGTCATGTTGGCTAAAACCTGCCTATGGTCATGTTGGCTAAACCTGCCTATGGTCATGTTGGCTAAACCTGCCTATGGTCATGTTGGCTAAACCTGCCTATGGTCATGTTGGCTAAACCTGCCTATGGTCATGTTGGCTAAACCTGCCTATGGTCATGTTGGCTAAACCTGCCTATGGTCATGTTGGCTAAACCTGCCTATGGTCATGTTGGCTAAACCTGCCTATGGTCATGTTGGCTAAACCTGCCTATGGTCATGTTGGCTAAACCTGCCTATGGTCATGTTGGCTAAACCTGCCTATGGTCATGTTGGCTAAACCTGCCTATGGTCATGTTGGCTAAACCTGCCTATGGTCATGTTGGCTAAACCTGCCTATGGTCATGTTGGCTAAACCTGCCTATGGTCATGTTGGCTAAACCTGCCTATGGTCATGTTGGCTAAACCTGCCTATGGTCATGTTGGCTAAACCTGCCTATGGTCATGTTGGCTAAACCTGCCTATGGTCATGTTGGCTAAACCTGCCTATGGTCATGTTGGCTAAACCTGCCTATGGTCATGTTGGCTAAACCTGCCTATGGTCATGTTGGCTAAACCTGCCTATGGTCATGTTGGCTAAACCTGCCTATGGTCATGTTGGCTAAACCTGCCTATGGTCATGTTGGCTAAACCTGCCTATGGTCATGTTGGCTAAACCTGCCTATGGTCATGTTGGCTAAACCTGCCTATGGTCATGTTGGCTAAACCTGCCTATGGTCATGTTGGCTAAACCTGCCTATGGTCATGTTGGCTAAACCTGCCTATGGTCATGTTGGCTAAACCTGCCTATGGTCATGTTGGCTAAACCTGCCTATGGTCATGTTGGCTAAACCTGCCTATGGTCATGTTGGCTAAACCTGCCTATGGTCATGTTGGCTAAACCTGCCTATGGTCATGTTGGCTAAACCTGCCTATGGTCATGTTGGCTAAACCTGCCTATGGTCATGTTGGCTAAACCTGCCTATGGTCATGTTGGCTAAACCTGCCTATGGTCATGTTGGCTAAACCTGCCTATGGTCATGTTGGCTAAACCTGCCTATGGTCATGTTGGCTAAACCTGCCTATGGTCATGTTGGCTAAACCTGCCTATGGTCATGTTGGCTAAACCTGCCTATGGTCATGTTGGCTAAACCTGCCTATGGTCATGTTGGCTAAACCTGCCTATGGTCATGTTGGCTAAACCTGCCTATGGTCATGTTGGCTAAACCTGCCTATGGTCATGTTGGCTAAACCTGCCTATGGTCATGTTGGCTAAACCTGCCTATGGTCATGTTGGCTAAACCTGCCTATGGTCATGTTGGCTAAACCTGCCTATGGTCATGTTGGCTAAACCTGCCTATGGTCATGTTGGCTAAACCTGCCTATGGTCATGTTGGCTAAACCTGCCTATGGTCATGTTGGCTAAACCTGCCTATGGTCATGTTGGCTAAACCTGCCTATGGTCATGTTGGCTAAACCTGCCTATGGTCATGTTGGCTAAACCTGCCTATGGTCATGTTGGCTAAACCTGCCTATGGTCATGTTGGCTAAACCTGCCTATGGTCATGTTGGCTAAACCTGCCTATGGTCATGTTGGCTAAACCTGCCTATGGTCATGTTGGCTAAACCTGCCTATGGTCATGTTGGCTAAACCTGCCTATGGTCATGTTGGCTAAACCTGCCTATGGTCATGTTGGCTAAACCTGCCTATGGTCATGTTGGCTAAACCTGCCTATGGTCATGTTGGCTAAACCTGCCTATGGTCATGTTGGCTAAACCTGCCTATGGTCATGTTGGCTAAACCTGCCTATGGTCATGTTGGCTAAACCTGCCTATGGTCATGTTGGCTAAACCTGCCTATGGTCATGTTGGCTAAACCTGCCTATGGTCATGTTGGCTAAACCTGCCTATGGTCATGTTGGCTAAACCTGCCTATGGTCATGTTGGCTAAACCTGCCTATGGTCATGTTGGCTAAACCTGCCTATGGTCATGTTGGCTAAACCTGCCTATGGTCATGTTGGCTAAACCTGCCTATGGTCATGTTGGCTAAAACCTGCCTATGGTCATGTTGGCTAAACCTGCCTATGGTCATGTTGGCTAAACCTGCCTATGGTCATGTTGGCTAAACCTGCCTATGGTCATGTTGGCTAAACCTGCCTATGGTCATGTTGGCTAAACCTGCCTATGGTCATGTTGGCTAAACCTGCCTATGGTCATGTTGGCTAAACCTGCCTATGGTCATGTTGGCTAAACCTGCCTATGGTCATGTTGGCTAAACCTGCCTATGGTCATGTTGGCTAAACCTGCCTATGGTCATGTTGGCTAAACCTGCCTATGGTCATGTTGGCTAAACCTGCCTATGGTCATGTTGGCTAAACCTGCCTATGGTCATGTTGGCTAAACCTGCCTATGGTCATGTTGGCTAAACCTGCCTATGGTCATGTTGGCTAAACCTGCCTATGGTCATGTTGGCTAAACCTGCCTATGGTCATGTTGGCTAAACCTGCCTATGGTCATGTTGGCTAAACCTGCCTATGGTCATGTTGGCTAAACCTGCCTATGGTCATGTTGGCTAAACCTGCCTATGGTCATGTTGGCTAAACCTGCCTATGGTCATGTTGGCTAAACCTGCCTATGGTCATGTTGGCTAAACCTGCCTATGGTCATGTTGGCTAAACCTGCCTATGGTCATGTTGGCTAAACCTGCCTATGGTCATGTTGGCTAAACCTGCCTATGGTCATGTTGGCTAAACCTGCCTATGGTCATGTTGGCTAAACCTGCCTATGGTCATGTTGGCTAAAACCTGCCTATGGTCATGTTGGCTAAACCTGCCTATGGTCATGTTGGCTAAACCTGCCTATGGTCATGTTGGCTAAACCTGCCTATGGTCATGTTGGCTAAACCTGCCTATGGTCATGTTGGCTAAACCTGCCTATGGTCATGTTGGCTAAACCTGCCTATGGTCATGTTGGCTAAACCTGCCTATGGTCATGTTGGCTAAACCTGCCTATGGTCATGTTGGCTAAACCTGCCTATGGTCATGTTGGCTAAACCTGCCTATGGTCATGTTGGCTAAACCTGCCTATGGTCATGTTGGCTAAACCTGCCTATGGTCATGTTGGCTAAACCTGCCTATGGTCATGTTGGCTAAACCTGCCTATGGTCATGTTGGCTAAACCTGCCTATGGTCATGTTGGCTAAACCTGCCTATGGTCATGTTGGCTAAACCTGCCTATGGTCATGTTGGCTAAACCTGCCTATGGTCATGTTGGCTAAACCTGCCTATGGTCATGTTGGCTAAACCTGCCTATGGTCATGTTGGCTAAACCTGCCTATGGTCATGTTGGCTAAACCTGCCTATGGTCATGTTGGCTAAACCTGCCTATGGTCATGTTGGCTAAACCTGCCTATGGTCATGTTGGCTAAACCTGCCTATGGTCATGTTGGCTAAACCTGCCTATGGTCATGTTGGCTAAACCTGCCTATGGTCATGTTGGCTAAACCTGCCTATGGTCATGTTGGCTAAACCTGCCTATGGTCATGTTGGCTAAACCTGCCTATGGTCATGTTGGCTAAACCTGCCTATGGTCATGTTGGCTAAACCTGCCTATGGTCATGTTGGCTAAACCTGCCTATGGTCATGTTGGCTAAACCTGCCTATGGTCATGTTGGCTAAACCTGCCTATGGTCATGTTGGCTAAACCTGCCTATGGTCATGTTGGCTAAACCTGCCTATGGTCATGTTGGCTAAACCTGCCTATGGTCATGTTGGCTAAACCTGCCTATGGTCATGTTGGCTAAACCTGCCTATGGTCATGTTGGCTAAACCTGCCTATGGTCATGTTGGCTAAACCTGCCTATGGTCATGTTGGCTAAACCTGCCTATGGTCATGTTGGCTAAACCTGCCTATGGTCATGTTGGCTAAACCTGCCTATGGTCATGTTGGCTAAACCTGCCTATGGTCATGTTGGCTAAACCTGCCTATGGTCATGTTGGCTAAACCTGCCTATGGTCATGTTGGCTAAACCTGCCTATGGTCATGTTGGCTAAACCTGCCTATGGTCATGTTGGCTAAACCTGCCTATGGTCATGTTGGCTAAACCTGCCTATGGTCATGTTGGCTAAACCTGCCTATGGTCATGTTGGCTAAACCTGCCTATGGTCATGTTGGCTAAACCTGCCTATGGTCATGTTGGCTAAACCTGCCTATGGTCATGTTGGCTAAACCTGCCTATGGTCATGTTGGCTAAACCTGCCTATGGTCATGTTGGCTAAACCTGCCTATGGTCATGTTGGCTAAACCTGCCTATGGTCATGTTGGCTAAACCTGCCTATGGTCATGTTGGCTAAACCTGCCTATGGTCATGTTGGCTAAACCTGCCTATGGTCATGTTGGCTAAACCTGCCTATGGTCATGTTGGCTAAACCTGCCTATGGTCATGTTGGCTAAACCTGCCTATGGTCATGTTGGCTAAACCTGCCTATGGTCATGTTGGCTAAACCTGCCTATGGTCATGTTGGCTAAACCTGCCTATGGTCATGTTGGCTAAACCTGCCTATGGTCATGTTGGCTAAACCTGCCTATGGTCATGTTGGCTAAACCTGCCTATGGTCATGTTGGCTAAACCTGCCTATGGTCATGTTGGCTAAACCTGCCTATGGTCATGTTGGCTAAACCTGCCTATGGTCATGTTGGCTAAACCTGCCTATGGTCATGTTGGCTAAACCTGCCTATGGTCATGTTGGCTAAACCTGCCTATGGTCATGTTGGCTAAACCTGCCTATGGTCATGTTGGCTAAACCTGCCTATGGTCATGTTGGCTAAACCTGCCTATGGTCATGTTGGCTAAACCTGCCTATGGTCATGTTGGCTAAACCTGCCTATGGTCATGTTGGCTAAACCTGCCTATGGTCATGTTGGCTAAAACCTGCCTATGGTCATGTTGGCTAAACCTGCCTATGGTCATGTTGGCTAAACCTGCCTATGGTCATGTTGGCTAAACCTGCCTATGGTCATGTTGGCTAAACCTGCCTATGGTCATGTTGGCTAAACCTGCCTATGGTCATGTTGGCTAAACCTGCCTATGGTCATGTTGGCTAAACCTGCCTATGGTCATGTTGGCTAAACCTGCCTATGGTCATGTTGGCTAAACCTGCCTATGGTCATGTTGGCTAAAACCTGCCTATGGTCATGTTGGCTAAACCTGCCTATGGTCATGTTGGCTAAACCTGCCTATGGTCATGTTGGCTAAACCTGCCTATGGTCATGTTGGCTAAACCTGCCTATGGTCATGTTGGCTAAACCTGCCTATGGTCATGTTGGCTAAACCTGCCTATGGTCATGTTGGCTAAACCTGCCTATGGTCATGTTGGCTAAACCTGCCTATGGTCATGTTGGCTAAACCTGCCTATGGTCATGTTGGCTAAACCTGCCTATGGTCATGTTGGCTAAACCTGCCTATGGTCATGTTGGCTAAACCTGCCTATGGTCATGTTGGCTAAACCTGCCTATGGTCATGT
>JAGXEW010000066.1:1494673-1561503 GCA_030684275.1 Acipenser oxyrinchus oxyrinchus
TTCCTTTTTTGTCCTCATTACCAGTAAAACCAGGTGGGAAAAAATGTATTGTCCTTCGAGCCGAATTGAACCAGCGACCTAAGGATGCCAATGTGTTACACTACAGTCCTCCGCTCTACCAGCTGAGCTATCGAAGGAAGGATGGGAGGGTGGTTCTTTGAGGACAATACACAATTCAGCAAAAGGCTAGCAAGCTCAGCTGACTGCAGCAGTCAATAGCTGCCACCACTACTGTTCTTGTTGCTGAGTGCTGCGTTAACAGTGCTTCCAGAACACAGGGGCCAGTGGCACAATGGATAGTCTGACTACACATCAGAAGATTGTAGGTTCGACTCCTGCCTGGCTCGCGACTTTTGTTGTATGCGTGTTTTCGCATCGGCTTTGGAAATTTGAAGGACAGGGTTGATAAACGGCGAACGCAACTTGTCTCTGCCTCCTTAGCGCAGTAGGTAGCGTGTCAGTCTCATAATCTGAAGGTCCTGAGTTCGATCCTCAGAGGGGCAGCTTGCTGTGGTTTTTAATACACTATTTTACAGCTGTTGGAATGAAAATTGTTCTCAAATAAGATCAGATTGAACATTTTCCAACCATTTAGTAAAGAAAGCACCATTTATATCGATCCCGCTACTTCGCATGCTAAGCGCTTCTACCATTTGAGCTAATTCCCCACGCTTGACAATGCATGACACGTGGCTGCCCAGAGCTAGGCGATAAATGATTCTCTTATTTTTATTACTTTGATGATGATGATGATGATGATGTTGTTGTTGTTGTTTCAGACAGTTGTTGCCTTAGGTTTCATTCCTTTTTGTCCTCATTACCAGTAAAACCAGGTGGGAAAAAATGTATTGTCCTTCGAGCCGGAATTGAACCAGCGACCTAAGGATGCCAATGTGTTACACTACAGTCCTCCGCTCTACCAGCTGAGCTATCGAAGGAAGGATGGGAGGGTGGCTCTTTGAGGACAATACACAATTCAGCAAAAGGCTAGCAAGCTCAGCTGACTGCAGCAGTCAATAGCTGCCACCACTACTGTTCTTCCTGTTGCTGAGTGCGCGTTAACAGTGCTTCCAGAACACAGGGGCCAGTGGCACAATGGATAGTCTGACTACACATCAGAAGATTGTAGGTTCGACTCCTGCCTGGCTCGCGACTTTTGTTGTGCGTGTTTTCGCATCGGCTTTGGAAATTTGAAGGACAGGGTTGATAAATGGCGACCACAAGGTGTCTCTGCCTCCTTAGCACAGTAGGTAGCGCGTCAGTCTCATAATCTGAAAGTCCTGAGTTTGATTCTCAGAGGGGCAGCATCTGTGGTTTTTACAGCTAATGAAATTATTGTTTTAAGATCAGATTGAACATTTTCCAACCATTTAGTAAAGATCCATTAGAACTATCGATCCCGCTACTGCTGCGAGCGCTCTACCATTTGAGCTAATTCCACACTTGACAATGTATGACACGTGGCTGCCCAGAGCTAGGCGAAAATGATCTCTTATTTTATTACTTTGATGATGATGATGATGATGATGTTGTTGTTTGTTGTTTCAGACAGTTGTTCCTTAGGTTTCATTCCTTCTTTTGTCCTCATTACCAGTAAAATCAGGTGGGAAAAATGTATTGTCCTTCGAGCCGGAATTGAACCAGCGACCTAAGGATGCCAATGTGTTACACTACAGTCCTCCGCTCTACCAGCTGAGCTATCGAAGGAAGGATGGGAGGGTGGTTCTTTGAGGACAATACACACATTCAGCAAAAGGCTGGCAAGCTCAGCTGACTGCAGCAGTCAATAGCTGCCACCACTACAACTGTTGTTCCTGTTGCTGAGTGCGTTAACAGTGCTTCCAGAACACAGGGGCCAGTGGCACAATGGATAGTCTGACTACACATCAGAAGATTGTAGGTTCGACTCCTGCCTGGCTCGCGACTTTTGTTGCGCGTGTTTTCCTCGGCTTTGGAAATTTGAAGGACAGGGTTGATAAATGGCGACCACAAGGTGTCTCTGCCTCCTTAGCACAGTAGGTAGCGTCAGTCTCATAATCTGAAAGTCCTGAGTTTGATTCTCAGAGGGGCAGCATCTGTGTTTGTTTGTTTTTAATACACTATTTTACAGCTGTTGGAATGAAATTATTGTTCTCAAATAAGATCAGATTGAACATTTTCCAACCATTTAGTAAAGAAAAGCATCCATTGGAGAATGCGGTATCGATCGCTATGCAAGCGGCTCTACCATTTGAGCTAATTCCACACTTGACAATGCATGACACGTGGCTGCCCAGAGCTAGGCGATAATGATTCTCTTATTTTTATTACTTTGATGATGATGATGATGATGATGATGATGATGATGATGTTGTTGTTGTTGTTGTTGTTGTTTCAGACAGTTGTTGCCTTAGGTTTCATTCCTTCTTTTGTCCTCATTACCAGTAAGATCAAGGTGGGAAAAAATGTATTGTCCTTCGAGCGGAATTGAACCAGCGACCTAAGGATGCCAATGTGTTTCACTACAGTCCTCCGCTCTACCAGCTGAGCTATCGAAGGAAGGATGGAGGGTGGCTCTTTGAGGACAATACACAATTCAGCAAAAGGCTGGCAAGCTCAGCTGACTGCAGCAGTCAATAGCTGCCACCACTACAACTGTTCCTGTTGCTGAGTGCGCGTTAACAGTGCTTCCAGAACACAGGGGTCAGTGGCACAATGGATAGTCTGACTACACATCAGAAGATTGTAGGTTCGACTCCTGCCTGGCTCGCGACTTTTGTTGTATGCGTGTTTTCCTCGGCTTTGGAAATTTGAAGGACAGGGTTGATAAATGGCGACCACAAGGTGCTCTCCTTAGCGCAGTAGGTAGCGGCAGTCTCATAATCTGAAAGTCCTGAGTTTGATTCCTCAGAGGGGCAGCTTCTGTTTGTTTGTTTTTAATACACTATTTTACAGCTGTTGGAATGAAATTATTGTTCTCAAACAAGATCAGATTGAACATTTTCCAACCATTTGAGCTAAGAGCCCATCCATTGACAATGTATGATCCGCACTGCATGAGCTAGCATAATGATTGAGCTAATTCCCCACACTTGACAATGTATGACACGTGGCTGCCCAGAGCTGATGATGATGATGATGATGATGATGATGATGTTGTTGTTGTTGTTTCAGACAGTTGTTCCTTAGGTTTCATTCCTTCTTTTTGTCCTCATTACCAGTAAGATCAGGTGGGAAAAAAATGTATTGTCCTTCGAGCCGGAATTGAACCAGCGACCTAAGGATGCCAATGTGTTTCACTACAGTCCTCCGCTCTACCAGCTGAGCTATCGAAGGAAGGATGGGAGGGTGGCTCTTTGAGGACAATACACAATTCAGCAAAAGGCTGGCAAGCTCAGCTGACTGCAGCAGTCAATAGCTGCCACCACTACAACTGTTGTTCCTGCTGCTGTGCGCGTTAACAGTGCTTCCAGAACACAGGGCCAGTGGCACAATGGATAGTCTGACTACACATCAGAAGATTGTAGGTTCGACTCCTGCCTGGCTCGCGACTTCTGTTGTACGCGTGTTTTCCCTCGGCTTTGGAAATTTGAAGGACAGGGTTGATAAATGGCGACCACAAGGTGTCTCTGCCTCCTTAGCGCAGTAGGTAGCGCGTCAGTCTCATAATCTGAAAGTCCTGAGTTTGATTCTCAGAGGGGCAGCATCTGTGTTTGTTTGTTTTTAATACACTATTTTACAGCTGTTGGAATGAAATTATTGTTCTCAAATAAGATCAGATTGAACATTTTCCAACCATTTAGTAAAGAAAGAGCATCCATTGGAGAATGCTGGTATCGATCCCGCTACTTGCTATGCGCTGCAGCTCTACCATTTGAGCTAATTCCCCACACTTGACAATGTATGACACGTGGCTGCCCAGAGCTAGGCGAAAATGATTCTCTTATTTTATTACTTTGATGATGATGATGATGATGATGATGATGATGTTGTTGTTGTTGTTGTTTTGTTTCAGACAGTTGTTCCTTAGGTTTCATTCCTTTTTTGTCCTCATTACCAGTAAGATCAGGTGGGAAAAAAATGTATTGTCCTTCGAGCCGGAATTGAACCAGCGACCTAAGGATGCCAATGTGTTTCACTACAGTCCTCCGCTCTACCAGCTGAGCTATCGAAGGAAGGATGGGAGGGTGGCTCTTTGAGGACAATACACAATTCAGCAAAAGGCTGGCAAGCTCAGCTGACTGCAGCAGTCAATAGCTGCCACCACTACAACTGTTGTTCCTGTTGCTGAGTGCGCGTTAACAGTGCTTCCAGAACACAGGGGCCAGTCAGTGGCACAATGGATAGTCTGACTACACATCAGAAGATTGTAGGTTCGACTCCTGCCTGGCTCGCGACTTTTGTTGTCGCGTGTTTTCCATCGGCTTTGGAAATTTGAAGGACAGGGTTGATAAATGGCGACCACAAGGTGTCTCTGCCTCCTTAGCGCAGTAGGTAGCGCGTCAGTCTCATAATCTGAAAGTCCTGAGTTTGATTCTCAGAGGGGCAGCATCTGTGTTTGTTTGTTTTTAATACACTATTTTACAGCTGTTGGAATGAAATTATTGTTCTCAAATAAGATCAGATTGAACATTTTCCAACCATTTAGTAAAGAAAGAGCATCCATTGGAGAATGCGGGTATCGATCCCGCTACTTCTGCGATGCAAAGCGAGCTCTACCATTTGAGCTAATTCCCCACACTTGACAATGTATGACACGTGGCTGCCCAGAGCTAGGCGAAAATGATTCTCTTATTTTTATTACTTTGATGATGATGATGATGATGATGATGATGATGATGTTGTTGTTGTTGTTGTTGTTGTTTCAGACAGTTGTTCCTTAGGTTTCATTCCTTCTTTTTGTCCTCATTACCAGTAAGATCAGGTGGGAAAAAAATGTATTGTCCTTCGAGCGGAATTGAACCAGCGACCTAAGGATGCCAATGTGTTTCACTACAGTCCTCCGCTCTACCAGCTGAGCTATCGAAGGAAGGATGGGAGGGTGGCTCTTTGAGGACAATACACAATTCAGCAAAAGGCTGGCAAGCTCAGCTGACTGCAGCAGTCAATAGCTGCCACCACTACAACTGTTGTTCCTGTTGCTGAGTGCGCGTTAACAGTGCTTCCAGAACACAGGGGTCAGTGGCACAATGGATAGTCTGACTACACATCAGAAGATTGTAGGTTCGACTCCTGCCTGGCTCGCGACTTTTGTTGCGTGCGTGTTTCCTCGGCTTTGGAAATTTGAAGGACAGGGTTGATAAATGGCGACCACAAGGTCTCTCTGCCTCCTTAGCAGCAGGTAGGCGTCAGTCTCATAATCTGAAAGTCCTGAGTTTGATTCTCAGAGGGGCAGCATCTGTGTTTGTTTGTTTTTAATACACTATTTTACAGCTGTTGGAATGAAATTATTGTTCTCAAATAAGATCAGATTGAACATTTTCCAACCATTTAGTAAAGAAAAGCATCCATTGGAGAATGCGGGTATCGATCCCGCTACTTCTCGCATGCTAAGCGAGCTCTACCATTTGAGCTAATTCCCACACTTGACAATGCATGACACGTGGCTGCCCAGAGCTAGGCGAAAATGATTCTCTTATTTTTATTACTTTGATGATGATGATGATGATGATGATGATGATGATGATGATGATGTTGTTGTTGTTGTTGTTTCAGACAGTTGTTCCTTAGGTTTCATTCCTTTTTTGTCCTCATTACCAGTAAGACCAGGTGGGAAAAAATGTATTGTCCTTCGAGCCGGAATTGAACCAGCGACCTAAGGATGCCAATGTGTTTCACTACAGTCCTCCGCTCTACCAGCTGAGCTATCGAAGGAAGGATGGGAGGGTGGCTCTTTGAGGACAATACACAATTCAGCAAAAGGCTGGCAAGCTCAGCTGACTGCAGCAGTCAATAGCTGCCACCACTACTGTTGTTCCTGTTGCTGAGTGCGCGTTAACAGTGCTTCCAGAACACAGGGGTCAGTGGCACAATGGATAGTCTGACTACACATCAGAAGATTGTAGGTTCGACTCCTGCCTGGCTCGCGACTTTTGTTGTATGCGTGTTTTCCCTCGGCTTTGGAAATTTGAAGGACAGGGTTGATAAATGGCGACCACAAGGTGTCTCTGCCTCCTTAGCGCAGTAGGTAGCGCGTCAGTCTCATAATCTGAAAGTCCTGAGTTTGATTCTCAGAGGGCAGCAGCTGTGCTTGTTTGTTTTTAATACACTATTTTACAGCTGTTGGAATGAAATTATTGTTCTCAAATAAGATCAGATTGAACATTTTCCAACCATTTAGTAAAGAAAAGCATCCATTGGAGAATGCGGGTATCGATCCCGCTACTTCCATGCAAAGCGAGCTCTACCATTTGAGCTAATTCCCCCACTTGACAATGTATGACACGTGGCTGCCCAGAGCTAGGCGAAAATGATTCTCTTATTTTATTACTTGATGATGATGATGATGATGATGATGATGATGTTGTTGTTGTTGTTGTTTTGTTGTTGTTGTTGTTGCAGACAGTTGTTCCTTAGGTTTCATTCCTTCTTTTGTCCTCATTACCAGTAAGATCAGGTGGGAAAAAATGTATTGTCCTTCGAGCCGGAATTGAACCAGCGACCTAAGGATGCCAATGTGTTTCACTACAGTCCTCCGCTCTACCAGCTGAGCTATCGGAAGGAAGGATGGGAGGGTGGCTCTTTGAGGACAATACACAATTCAGCAAAAGGCTGGCAAGCTCAGCTGACTGCAGCAGTCAATAGCTGCCACCACTACAACTGTTGTTCCTGTTGCTGAGTGCGCGTTAACAGTGCTTCCAGAACACAGGGGTCAGTGGCACAATGGATAGTCTGACTACACATCAGAAGATTGTAGGTTCGACCTCCTGCCTGGCTCGCGACTTTTGTTGCGTGCGTGTTTTCCATCGGCTTTGGAAATTTGAAGGACAGGGTTGATAAATGGCGACCACAAGGTGTCTCTGCCTCCTTAGCGCAGTAGGTAGCGCGTCAGTCTCATAATCTGAAAGTCCTGAGTTCGATCCTCAGAGGGGCAGCATCTGTGTTTGTTTGTTTTAATACACTATTTTACAGCTGTTGGAATGAAATTATTGTTCTCAAATAAGATCAGATTGAACATTTTCCAACCATTTAGTAAAGAAAGAGCATCCATTGGAGAATGCGGGTATCGATCCCGCTCATCTGATGCAAAGCTTAGCCGCCTACCATTTGAGCTAATTCCCCCACACTTGACAATGTATGACACGTGGCTGCCCAGAGCTAGGCGAAAATGATTCTCTTTATTTTTATTACTTTGATGATGATGATGATGATGATGATGATGATGATGTTTGTTGTTGTTGTTGTTGTCAGACAGTTGTTCCTTAGGTTTCATTCCTTCTTTTGTCCTCATTACCAGTAAGATCAGGTGGGAAAAAATGTATTGTCCTTCGAGCCGAATTGAACCAGCGACCTAAGGATGCCAATGTGTTTCACTACAGTCCTCCGCTCTACCAGCTGAGCTATCGAAGGAAGGATGGGAGGGTGGTTCTTTGAGGACAATACACAATTCAGCAAAAGGCTGGCAAGCTCAGCTGACTGCAGCAGTCAATAGCTGCCACCACTACACTGTTGTTCCTGTTGCTGAGTGCGTTAACAGTGCTTCCAGAACACAGGGGCCAGTGGCACAATGGGATAGTCTGACTACACATCAGAAGATTGTAGGTTCGACTCCTGCCTGGCTCGCGACTTTTGTTGCGTGCGTGTTTTCCATCGGCTTTGGAAATTTGAAGGACAGGGTTGATAAATGGCGACCACACGGTGTCTCTGCCTCCTTAGCGCAGTAGGTAGCGCGTCAGTCTCATAATCTGAAAGTCCTGAGTTTGATTCTCAGAGGGCAGCATCTGTGTTTGTTTGTTTTAATACACTATTTTTACAGCTGTTGAGTGAAATTATTGTTCTCAAATAAGATCAGATTGAACATTTTCCAACCATTTAGTAAAGGCATCCATTGGAGAATGCGGTATCGATCCCGCTCTCGCATGCGCCGCTCTACCATTTGAGCTAATTCCCCACACTTGACAATGTATGACACGTGGCTGCCCAGAGCTAGGCGAAAATGATTCTCTTATTTTTATTACTTTGATGATGATGATGATGATGATGATGATGATGATGTTGTTGTTGTGTTTCAGACAGTTGTTCCTTAGGTTTCATTCCTTCTTTTTTGTCCTCATTACCAGTAAGATCAGGTGGGAAAAAATTGTATTGTCCTTCGAGCGGAATTGAACCAGCGACCTAAGGATGCCAATGTGTTACACTACAGTCCTCCGCTCTACCAGCTGAGCTATCGAAGGAAGGGATGGGAGGGTGGCTCTTTGAGGACAATACACAATTCAGCAAAAGGCTGGCAAGCTCAGCTGACTGCAGCAGTCAATAGCTGCCACCACTACAACTGTCTGTTCCTGTTGCTGAGTGCGCGTTAACAGTGCTTCCAGAACACAGGGGCCAGTGGCACAATGGATAGTCTGACTACACATCAGAAGATTGTAGGTTCGACTCCTGCCTGGCTCGCGACTTGTTGTTTGCGTGTGTTCGCATCGGCTTTGGAAATTTGAAGGACAGGGTTGATAAATGGCGACCACAAGTGTGTCTCTGCCTCCTTAGCACAGTAGGTAGCGTCTCAGTCTCATAATCTGAAAGTCCTGAGTTTGATCCTCAGAGGGGCAGCATCTGTGTTTGTTTGTTTTTAATACACTATTTTACAGCTGTTGAATGACATTATTGTTCTCAAATAAGATCAGATTGAACATTTTCCAACCATTTAGTAAAGAAAGAGCATCCATTGGAGAATGCGGTATCGATCCCGCTACTCGCAAAGCTCTACCATTTGAGCTAATTCCCCACACTTGACAATGCATGACACGCGGCTGCCCAGAGCTAGGCGATAAATGATTCTCTTATTTTATTACTTTGATGATGATGATGATGATGATGATGATGTTGTTGTTGTTGTTTCAGACAGTTGTTGCCTTAGGTTTCATTCCTTCTTTGTCCTCATTACCAGTAAGACCAGGTGGGAAAAAATGAAAAAATATTGTCCTTCGAGCCGGAATTGAACCAGCGACCTAAGGATGCCAATGTGTTACACTACAGTCCTCCGCTCTACCAGCTGAGCTATCGAAGGAAGGATGGGAGGGTGGGCTCTTTGAGGACAATACACAATTCCAGCAAAAAGGCTGGCAAGCTCAGCTGACTGCAGCAGTCAATAGCTAGCCACCACAACTGTTGTTCCTGTTGCTGTGTGCGTTAACAGTGCTTCCAGAACACAGGGGGTCAGTGGCACAATGGATAGTCTGACTACACATCAGAAGATTGTAGGTTCGACTCCTGCCTGGCTCGCGACTTTGTTGTATGCGCGTTTTCCATCGGCTTTGGAAATTTGAAGGACAGGGTTGATAAATGGCGACCACAAGGTGTCTCTGCCTCCTTAGCGCAGTAGGTAGTGCGTCAGTCTCATAATCTGAAAGTCCTGAGTTTGATCCTCAGAGGGGCAGCTTCTGTGTTTGTTTGTTTTTAATACACTATTTTACAGCTGTTGGAATGAAATTATTGTTCTCAAATAAGATCAGATTGAACATTTTCCAACCATTTAGTAAAGAAAGAGCATCCATTGAGAATGCGGGTACCGATCCCGACTGCTTCGCATGCAAGCGAGCGTCTACCATTTGAGCTAATTCCCACACTTGACAATGCATGACACGTGGCTGCCCAGCTAGGCGATAAATGATTCTCTTATTTTATTTATTTGATGATGATGATGATGATGATGATGATGTTGTTGTTGTTGTTGTGTTGTTTCAGACAGTTGTTGCCTTAGGTTTCATTCCTTCTTTTGTCCTCATTACCAGTAAAACCAGGTGTGGGAAAAATGTATTGTCCTTCGAGCGGAATTGAACCAGCGACCTAAGGATGCCAATGTGTTACACTACAGTCCTCCGCCTCTACCAGCTGAGCTATCGAAGGAAGGATGGGAGGGTGGTTCTTTGAGGACAATACACAATTCAGCAAAAGGCAGGCAAGCTCAGCTGACTGCAGCAGTCAATAGCTGCCACCACTACTGCTTGTTCCTGTTGCTGAGCGCGTTAACAGTGCTTCCAGAACACAGGGGCCAGTGGCACAATGGATAGTCTGACTACACATCAGAAGATTGTAGGTTCGACTCCTGCCTGGCTCGCGACTTTTGTTGCGCGTGGTTTGCCATCGGCTTTGGAAATTTGAAGGACAGGGTTGATAAATGGCGAACGCACCTTGTCTCTGCCTCCTTAGCGCAGTAGGTAGCGCGTCAGTCTCATAATCTGAAAGTCCTGAGTTCGATCCTCAGAGGCAGCATCTGTGTGTGTTTGTTTTTAATACACTATTTTACAGCTGTTTGAACATTATGTTCTCAAATCAGATCAGATTGCATTTTCCACCATTTAGTTTAAGCCACCTTGGAGAACGCGTATCGATCCCGCTGCTTCATGCTAAGCGAGCGCTCTACCATTTGAGCTAATTCCCCACGCTTGACAATGCATGACACGTGGCTGCCCAGAACTAGGCGATAATGATTCTCTTATTTTTATTACTTTGATGATGATGATGATGATGATGATGATGTTGTTGTTGTTTCAGGCAGTTGTTGCCTTAGGTTTCATTCCTTTTTTTGTCCTCATTACCAGTAAAACCAGGTGGGAAAAAAATGTATTGTCCTTCGAGCCGGAATTGAACCAGCGACCTAAGGATGCCAATGTGTTACACTACAGTCCTCCGCTCTACCAGCTGAGCTATCGAAGGAAGGATGGGAGGGTGGTTCTTTGAGGACAATACACAATTCAGCAAAAGGCTAGCAAGCTCAGCTGACTGCAGCAGTCAATAGCTGCCACCACTACAACTGTTGCTGCTGTTGCTGAGCTGTTAACAGTGCTTCCAGAACACAGGGGCCAGTGGCACAATGGATAGTCTGACTACACATCAGAAGATTGTAGGTTCGACTCCTGCCTGGCTCGCGACTTTTGTTTGTCGCGTGTTTCCTCGGCTTTGGAAATTTGAAGGACAGGGTTGATAAATGGCGAACACAACCTTGTCTCTGCCTCCTTAGCGCAGGTAGGCGTGTCAGTCTCATAATCTGAAGGTCCTGAGTTTGATCCTCAGAGGGCGCAGCTGTGTCTGTGTTGTTTTTAATACACTATTTTACAGCTGTTGAATGAAATTATTGTTCTCAAATAAGATCAGATTGAACATTTTCCAACCAAGTAAAGAAAAAGCATCCATTGAGAATGCGGTATCGATCCCGCTGCCTCTGCATGCGAAGCGCCTACCATTTGAGCTAATTCCCCACGCTTGACAATGCATGACACGTGGCTGCCCAGAGCTAGGCGATAAAATGATTCTCTTATTTTTATTATTCTTTGATGATGATGATGATGATGATGATGATGTTGTTGTTGTTGTTGTTGTTTCAGACAGTTGTTGCCTTAGGTTTCATTCCTTTTTTGTCCTCATTACCAGTAAAACCAGGTGGGAAAAAATGTATTGTCCTTCGAGCCGGAATTGAACCAGCGACCTAAGGATGCCAATGTGTTACACTACAGTCCTCCGCGCTACCAGCTGAGCTATCGAAGGAAGGATGGGAGGGTGGTTCTTTGAGGACAATACACAATTCAGCAAAAGGCTAGCAAGCTCAGCTGACTGCAGCAGTCAATAGCTGCCACCACTACAGCTCTTGTTGCTGAGTGTGCGTTAACAGTGCTTCCAGAACACAGGGGCCAGTGGCACAATGGATAGTCTGACTACACATCAGAAGATTGTAGGTTCGACTCCTGCCTGGCTCGCGACTTTTGTTGCATGCGTGTTTTCGCTCGGCTTTGGAAATTTGAAGGACAGGGTTGATAAACGGCGACCACAAGGTGTCTCTGCCTCCTTAGCGCAGTAGGTAGCGCGTCAGTCTCATAATCTGAAGGTCCTGAGTTTGATCCTCAGAGGGGGCAGCATCTGTGGTTTTTAATACACTATTTTACAGCTGTTGTTTATTGTTCTCTAAGATCAGATTGAACATCAACCATTTAGTAAAGCAAGCTCCATTGACCATGCGGTATCGATCCCGCTAATTCCATGCCAACTCCACCATTTGAGCTAATTCCCCACACTTGACAATGTATGACACGTGGCTGCCCAGAGCTAGGCGATAAATGATTCTCTTATTTTTATTACTTTGATGATGATGATGATGATGATGATGTTGTTGTTGTTGTTGTTTCAGACAGTTGTTGCCTTAGGTTTCATTCCTTTTTTGTCCTCATTACCAGTAAGACCAGGTGGGAAAAATGTATTGTCCTTCGAGCCGGAATTGAACCAGCGACCTAAGGATGCCAATGTGTTACACTACAGTCCTCCGCTCTACCAGCTGAGCTATCGAAGGAAGGATGGGAGGGTGGTTCTTTGAGGACAATACACAATTCAGCAAAAGGCTAGCAAGCTCAGCTGACTGCAGCAGTCAATAGCTGCCACCACTACTGTTCTTCTTGTTGCTGAGTGCGCGTTAACAGTGCTTCCAGAACACAGGGGCCAGTGGCACAATGGATAGTCTGACTACACATCAGAAGATTGTAGGTTCGACTCCTGCCTGGCTCGCGACTTTTGTTGTGCGCGTGTTTTCCATCGGCTTTGGAAATTTGAAGGACAGGGTTGATAAATGGCGACCACAACGTGTCTCTGCCTCCTTAGCGCAGTAGGTAGTCGGTCAGTCTCATAATCTGAAGGTCCTGAGTTCGATCCTCAGAGGGGCAGCATCTGTGTTGGTTTTTACATTATTTTACACTGTTGGAATGACATTGCTGTTCTCAACAGATCAGATTGAACATTTTCCAACCATTTAGTAAAGAAAAAGCATCCATTGGAGAATGCTATCGATCCCGCTTACTCTGCATGCAAAGCGGCGCCTACCATTTGAGCTAATTCCCCACGCTTGACAATGCATGACACGTGGCTGCCCAGAGCTAGGCGAAAATGATTCTCTTTTATTACTTTGATTACTTTGATGATGATGATGATGATGATGTTGTTGTTGTTGTTGTTGTTTCAGACAGTTGTTGCCTTAGGTTTCATTCCTTTTTTGTCCTCATTACCAGTAAGACCAGGTGGGAAAAAATGTATTGTCCTTCGAGCCGGAATTGAACCAGCGACCTAAGGATGCCAATGTGTTACACTACAGTCCTCCGCTCTACCAGCTGAGCTATCGAAGGAAGGATGGGAGGGTGGTTCTTTGAGGACAATACACAATTCAGCAAAAGGCTGGCAAGCTCAGCTGACTGCAGCAGTCAATAGCTGCCACCACTACAGCTGTTCTTGTTGCTGCTGTGCGCGTTAACAGTGCTTCCAGAACACAGGGGCCAGTGGCACAATGGATAGTCTGACTACACATCAGAAGATTGTAGGTTCGACTCCTGCCTGGCTCGCGACTTCTGTTGTATGCGTGTTTTCGCATCGGCTTTGGAAATTTGAAGGACAGGGTTGATAAACGGCGACGCACCTTGTCTCTGCCTCCTTAGCGCAGTAGGTAGCGTCAGTCTCATAATCTGAAGGTCCTGAGTTCGATCCTCAGAGGGGCAGCATCTGTGTCTGTGTTTTTAATACACTACAGCTGTTTAAATCATTGTTTCAAATAAGATCAGATTGAACATCCAACCATTTAGTAGCATCCATTGGAGACTGCTATCGATCCGCTAGCATGCAGCGAGCTCTACCATTTGAGCTAATTCCCCACGCTTGACAATGCATGACACGTGGCTGCCCAGAGCTAGGCGATAAATGATTCTCTTATTTTATGATGACTGATGATGATGATGATGATGATGATGATGTTGTTGTTGTTGTTGTTTCAGACAGTTGTTGTTGCCTTAGGTTTCATTCCTTTTTTGTCCTCATTACCAGTAAGACCAGGTGGGAAAAAATTGTATTGTCCTTCGAGCCGGAATTGAACCAGCGACCTAAGGATGCCAATGTGTTACACTACAGTCCTCCGCTCTACCAGCTGAGCTATCGAAGGAAGGATGGGAGGGTGGTTCTTTGAGGACAATACACAATTCAGCAAAGGGCTAGCAAGCTCAGCTGACTGCAGCAGTCAATAGCTGCCACCACTACAACTGTTGTTCCTGTTGCTGAGTGCGCGTTAACAGTGCTTCCAGAACACAGGGCCAGTGGCACAATGGATAGTCTGACTACACATCAGAAGATTGTAGGTTCGACTCCTGCCTGGCTCGCGACTTCTGTTGCGTGCGCGTTTTCCATCGGCTTTGGAAATTTGAAGGACAGGGTTGATAAATGGCGACCACAGCGTGTCTCTGCCTCCTTAGCGCAGTAGGTAGCGCGTCAGTCTCATAATCTGAAGGTCCTGAGTTCGATCCTCAGAGGGGCAGCTTCTGTGTTTGTTTTTTTTAATACACTATTTTACAGCTGTTGGAATCGAAATTACCGTTCTCAAATAAGATCAGATTGAACATTTTCCAGCCATTTAGTAAAGAAAAGCATCCGTGCTCTCTACCATTTGAGCTAATTTCCCACGCTTGACAATGCATGACACGTGGCTGCCCAGAGCTAGGCGATAAAGATTCTCTTATTTTATTACTTGATGATGATGATGATGATGATGATGATGTTGTTGTTGTTGTTTCAGACAGTTGTTGCCTTAGGTTTCATTCTTCTTTTTGTCCTCATTACCAGTAAGACCAGGTGGGAAAAAAATGTATTGTCCTTCGAGCGGAATTGAACCAGCGACCTAAGGATGCCAATGATGTTTCACTACAGTCCTCCGCTGCTACCAGCTGAGCTATCGAAGGAAGGATGGGAGGGTGGCTCTTTGAGGACAATACACAATTCAGCAAAAGGCTAGCAAGCTCAGCTGACTGCAGCAGTCAATAGCTGCCACCACTACTGTTGCTCCTGTTGCTGAGTGCGCGTTAACAGTGCTTCCAGAACACAGGGGCCAGTGGCACAATGGATAGTCTGACTACACATCAGAAGATTGTAGGTTCGACTCCTGCCTGGCTCGCGACTTTTGTTGCGTGCGTGTTTTCCATCGGCTTTGGAAATTTGAAGGACAGGGTTGATAAATGGCGACCACAACTTGTCTCTGCCTCCTTAGCGCAGTAGGTAGCGTCAGTCTCATAATCTGAAGGTCCTGAGTTCGATCCTCAGAGGGGCAGCATCTGTGTTTGTTTGTTTTTAATACACTATTTTCAGCTGTTGGAATGAAATTATTGTTCTCAAATAAGATCAGATTGAACATTTTCCAACCATTTAGTAAAGAAAGCATCCATTGGAGAATCGTATCGATCCCGCTGCTAGCATGCAAAGCGAGCGCTCTACCATTTGAGCTAATTCCCCACGCTTGACAATGCATGACACGTGGCTGCCCAGAGCTAGGCGATAAAGATTCTCTTATTTTTATTACTTTGATGATGATGATGATGATGATGATGATGATGTTGTTGTTGTTGTTGTTGTTTCAGACAGTTGTTGCCTTAGGTTTCATTCCTTTTTTTGTCCTCATTACCAGTAAAACCAGGTGGGAAAAAATTGTATTGTCCTTCGAGCCGGAATTGAACCAGCGACCTAAGTATGCAAATGTGTTACACTACAGTCCTCCGCGCTACCAGCTGAGCTATCGAAGGAAGGATGGGAGGGTGGTTCTTTGAGGACAATACACAATTCAGCAAAAGGCAGAAGGCAAGCTCAGCTGACTGCAGCAGTCAATAGCTGCCACCACTACAACTGTTGTTCCTGTTGCTGAGTGCGCGTTAACAGTGCTTCCAGAACACAGGGGCCAGTGGCACAATGGATAGTCTGACTACACATCAGAAGATTGTAGGTTCGACTCCTGCCTGGCTCGCGACTTTTGTTGCATGCGTGTTTTCCTCGGCTTTGGAAATTTGAAGGACAGGGTTGATAAATGGCGACCACAAGGTGTCTCTGCCTCCTTAGCGCAGTAGGTAGCGCGTCAGTCTCATAATCTGAAAGTCCTGAGTTTGATTCTCAGAGGGGCAGCATCTGTGTTTGTTTGTTTTTAATACACTATTTTACAGCTGTTGGAATGAAATTATTGTTCTCAAATAAGATCAGATTGAACATTTTCCAACCATTTAGTAAAGAAAGAGCATCCATTGGAGAATGCGGTATCGATCCCGCTACTTCTCGCATGCAAAGCGAGCGCTCTACCATTTGAGCTAATTCCCCACACTTGACAATGTATGACACGTGGCTGCCCAGAGCTAGGCGAAAATGATTCTCTTATTTTTATTACTTTGATGATGATGATGATGATGATGATGATGATGATGATGATGATGTTGTTGTTGTTGTTGTTGTTCAGACAGTTGTTCCTTAGGTTTCATTCCTTCTTTTGTCCTCATTACCAGTAAGATCAGGTGGGAAAAAAATGTATTGTCCTTCGAGCCGGAATTGAACCAGCGACCTAAGGATGCCAATGTGTTTCACTACAGTCCTCCGCTCTACCAGCTGAGCTATCGAAGGAAGGATGGGAGGGTGGCTCTTTGAGGACAATACACAATTCAGCAAAAGGCTGGCAAGCTCAGCTGACTGCAGCAGTCAATAGCTGCCACCACTACAACTGTTGTTCCTGTTGCTGAGTGCGCGTTAACAGTGCTTCCAGAACACAGGGGTCAGTGGCACAATGGATAGTCTGACTACACATCAGAAGATTGTAGGTTCGACTCCTGCCTGGCTCGCGACTTGTTGTGTGCGTGTTTTCCATCGGCTTTGGAAATTTGAAGGACAGGGTTGATAAATGGCGACCACAAGGTGTCTCTGCCTCCTTAGCGCAGTAGGTAGCGTCAGTCTCATAATCTGAAAGTCCTGAGTTTGATTCTCAGAGGGGCAGCATCTGTGTTTGTTTGTTTTTAATACACTATTTTACAGCTGTTGGAATGAAATTATTGTTCTCAAATAAGATCAGATTGAACATTTTCCAACCATTTAGTAAAGAAAGAGCATCCATTGGAGAATGCGGTATCGATCCCGCTACTTCTGCATGCAAAGCGAGCTCTACCATTTGAGCTAATTCCCCACACTTGACAATGTATGACACGTGGCTGCCCAGAGCTAGGCGAAAATGATTCTCTTATTTTTATTACTTTGATGATGATGATGATGATGATGATGATGATTGTTGTTGTTGTTGTTGTTGTTTCAGACAGTTGTTCCTTAGGTTTCATTCCTTCTTTTGTCCTCATTACCAGTAAGATCAGGTGGGAAAAAATGTATTGTCCTTCGAGCGGAATTGAACCAGCGACCTAAGGATGCCAATGTGTTTCACTACAGTCCTCCGCTCTACCAGCTGAGCTATCGAAGGAAGGATGGGAGGGTGGCTCTTTGAGGACAATACACAATTCAGCAAAAGGCTGGCAAGCTCAGCTGACTGCAGCAGTCAATAGCTGCTACCACTACAACTGTTGTTCCTGTTGCTGTGTGCGTTAACAGTGCTTCCAGAACACAGGGTCAGTGGCACAATGGATAGTCTGACTACACATCAGAAGATTGTAGGTTCGACTCCTGCCTGGCTCGCGACTTTTGTTGCGTATGCGTGTTTTCCATCGGCTTTGGAAATTTGAAGGACAGGGTTGATAAATGGCGACCACAAGGTGTCTCTGCCTCCTTAGCACAGTAGGTAGTGCGTCAGTCTCATAATCTGAAAGTCCTGAGTTTGATTCTCAGAGGGGCAGCATCTGTGTTTGTTTGTTTTTAATACACTATTTTACAGCTGTTGGAATGAAATTATTGTTCTCAAATAAGATCAGATTGAACATTTTCCAACCATTTAGTAAAGAAAAAGCATCCATTGGAGAATGCGGGTATCGATCCCGCTTCTTCGCATGCAGCAAGCGCGCTACCATTTGAGCTAATTCCCCACACTTGACAATGTATGACACGTGGCTGCCCAGAGCTAGGCGAAAATGATTCTCTTATTTTATTACTTTGATGATGATGATGATGATGATGATGATGATGATGATGATGTTGTTGTTGTTGTTGTTGTTGTTGTTTCAGACAGTTGTTCCTTAGGTTTCATTCCTTCTTTTTGTCCTCATTACCAGTAAGATCAGGTGGGAAAAAAATGTATTGTCCTTCGAGCCGGAATTGAACCAGCGACCTAAGGATGCCAATGTGTTTCACTACAGTCCTCCGCTCTACCAGCTGAGCTATCGAAGGAAGGATGGGAGGGTGGCTCTTTGAGGACAATACACAATTCAGCAAAAGGCTGGCAAGCTCAGCTGACTGCAGCAGTCAATAGCTGCCACCACTACAACTGTTGTTCCTGTTGCTGTGTGCGCTAACAGTGTTTCCAGAACACAGGGTCAGTGGCACAATGGATAGTCTGACTACACATCAGAAGATTGTAGGTTCGACTCCTGCCTGGCTCGCGACTTCTGTTGCGTGCGTGTTTTCCCTCGGCTTTGGAAATTTGAAGGACAGGGTTGATAAATGGCGACCACAAGGTGTCTCTGCCTCCTTAGCACAGTAGGTAGTGCGTCAGTCTCATAATCTGAAAGTCCTGAGTTTGATTCTCAGAGGGGCAGCATCTGTGTTTGTTTGTTTTTTAATACACTATTTTACAGCTGTTGGAATGAAATTATTGTTCTCAAATAAGATCAGATTGAACATTTTCCAACCATTTAGTAAAGAAAGAGCATCCATTGGAGAATGCGGTATCGATCCGCTACTTCTGCATGCAAAGCGAGCGCTCTACCATTTGAGCTAATTCCCACACTTGACAATGTATGACACGTGGCTGCCCAGAGCTAGGCGAAAATGATTCTCTTATTTTATTACTTTGATGATGATGATGATGATGATGATGATGATGATGATTGTTGTTGTTGTTGTTGTTGTTGTTTCAGACAGTTGTTCCTTAGGTTTCATTCCTTCTTTTGTCCTCATTACCAGTAAGATCAGGTGGGAAAAAAATGTATTGTCCTTCGAGCCAGAATTGAACCAGCGACCTAAGGATGCCAATGTGTTTCACTACAGTCCTCCGCTCTACCAGCTGAGCTATCGAAGGAAGGATGGGAGGGTGGCTCTTTGAGGACAATACACAATTCAGCAAAAGGCTGGCAAGCTCAGCTGACTGCAGCAGTCAATAGCTGCTACCACTACAACTGTTGTTCCTGTTGCTGAGTGCGCGTTAACAGTGTTTCCAGAACACAGGGGTCAGTGGCACAATGGATAGTCTGATTACACATCAGAAGATTGTAGGTTCGACTCCTGCCTGGCTCGCGACTTTTGTTGCGTGCGTGTTTTCCATCGGCTTTGGAAATTTGAAGGACAGGGTTGATAAATGGCGACCACAAGGTGTCTCTGCCTCCTTAGCACAGTAGGTAGTGCGTCAGTCTCATAATCTGAAAGTCCTGAGTTTGATTCTCAGAGGGGCAGCATCTGTGTTTGTTTGTTTTTAATACACTATTTTACAGCTGTTGGAATGAAATTATTGTTCTCAAATAAGATCAGATTGAACATTTTCCAACCATTTAGTAAAGAAAGAGCATCCATTGGAGAATGCGGGTATCGATCCCGCTACTTCTCGCATGCAAAGCGAGCGCTCTACCATTTGAGCTAATTCCCCACACTTGACAATGTATGACACGTGGCTGCCCAGAGCTAGGCGAAAATGATTCTCTTATTTTTATTACTTTGATGATGATGATGATGATGATGATGTTGTTGTTGTTGTTGTTGTTGTTGTTTCAGACAGTTGTTCCTTAGGTTTCATTCCTTCTTTTTGTCCTCATTACCAGTAAGATCAGGTGGGAAAAAAAAATGTATTGTCCTTCGAGCCGGAATTGAACCAGCGACCTAAGGATGCCAATGTGTTTCACTACAGTCCTCCGCTCTACCAGCTGAGCTATCGAAGGAAGGATGGGAGGGTGGCTCTTTGAGGACAATACACAATTCAGCAAAAGGCTGGCAAGCTCAGCTGACTGCAGCAGTCAATAGCTGCCACCACTACAACTGTTGTTCCTGTTGCTGTGTGCGCGTTAACAGTGTTTCCAGAACACAGGGGTCAGTGGCACAATGGATAGTCTGATTACACATCAGAAGATTGTAGGTTCGACTCCTGCCTGGCTCGCGACTTCTGTTGCGTGCGTGTTTTCCATCGGCTTTGGAAATTTGAAGGACAGGGTTGATAAATGGCGACCACAAGGTGTCTCTGCCTCCTTAGCACAGTAGGTAGTGCGTCAGTCTCATAATCTGAAAGTCCTGAGTTTGATTCTCAGAGGGGCAGCATCTGTGTTTGTTTGTTTTTAATACACTATTTTACAGCTGTTGGAATGAAATTATTGTTCTCAAATAAGATCAGATTGAACATTTTCCAACCATTTAGTAAAGAAAGAGCATCCATTGGAGAATGCGGGTATCGATCCGCTACTCGCATGCAAAGCGAGCTCTACCATTTGAGCTAATTCCCCACACTTGACAATGTATGACACGTGGCTGCCCAGAGCTAGGCGAAAATGATTCTCTTATTTTGATTACTTTGATGATGATGATGATGATGATGATGATGATGATGATGATGTTGTTGTTGTTGTTGTTGTTGTTTCAGACAGTTGTTCCTTAGGTTTCATTCCTTCTTTTTGTCCTCATTACCAGTAAGATCAGGTGGGAAAAAAATGTATTGTCCTTCGAGCCGGAATTGAACCAGCGACCTAAGGATGCCAATGTGTTTCACTACAGTCCTCCGCTCTACCAGCTGAGCTATCGAAGGAAGGATGGGAGGGTGGCTCTTTGAGGACAATACACAATTCAGCAAAAGGCTGGCAAGCTCAGCTGACTGCAGCAGTCAATAGCTGCTACCACTACAACTGTTGTTCCTGTTGCTGTGTGCGCGTTAACAGTGTTTCCAGAACACAGGGGTCAGTGGCACAATGGATAGTCTGATTACACATCAGAAGATTGTAGGTTCGACTCCTGCCTGGCTCGCGACTTCTGTTGCGTGCGTGTTTTCCATCGGCTTTGGAAATTTGAAGGACAGGGTTGATAAATGGCGACCACAAGGTGTCTCTGCCTCCTTAGCACAGTAGGTAGTGCGTCAGTCTCATAATCTGAAAGTCCTGAGTTTGATTCTCAGAGGGGCAGCATCTGTGTTTGTTTGTTTTTAATACACTATTTTACAGCTGTTGGAATGAAATTATTGTTCTCAAATAAGATCAGATTGAACATTTTCCAACCATTTAGTAAAGAAAGAGCATCCATTGGAGAATGCGGGTATCGATCCCGCTACTTCTGCATGCAAAGCGAGCTCTACCATTTGAGCTAATTCCCCACACTTGACAATGTATGACACGTGGCTGCCCAGAGCTAGGCGAAAATGATTCTCTTATTTTTATTACTTTGATGATGATGATGATGATGATGATGATGATGATGTTGTTGTTGTTGTTGTTGTTGTTGTTTCAGACAGTTGTTCCTTAGGTTTCATTCCTTCTTTTGTCCTCATTACCAGTAAGATCAGGTGGGAAAAAAATGTATTGTCCTTCGAGCCGGAATTGAACCAGCGACCTAAGGATGCCAATGTGTTTCACTACAGTCCTCCGCTCTACCAGCTGAGCTATCGAAGGAAGGATGGGAGGGTGGCTCTTTGAGGACAATACACAATTCAGCAAAAGGCTGGCAAGCTCAGCTGACTGCAGCAGTCAATAGCTGCCACCACTACAACTGTTGTTCCTGTTGCTGTGTGCGCGTTAACAGTGTTTCCAGAACACAGGGGTCAGTGGCACAATGGATAGTCTGATTACACATCAGAAGATTGTAGGTTCGACTCCTGCCTGGCTCGCGACTTCTGTTGCGTGCGTGTTTTCCATCGGCTTTGGAAATTTGAAGGACAGGGTTGATAAATGGCGACCACAAGGTGTCTCTGCCTCCTTAGCACAGTAGGTAGTGCGTCAGTCTCATAATCTGAAAGTCCTGAGTTTGATTCTCAGAGGGGCAGCATCTGTGTTTGTTTGTTTTTAATACACTATTTTACAGCTGTTGGAATGAAATTATTGTTCTCAAATAAGATCAGATTGAACATTTTCCAACCATTTAGTAAAGAAAAAGCATCCATTGGAGAATGCGGGTATCGATCCCGCTACTTCTCGCATGCAAAGCGGCTCTACCATTTGAGCTAATTCCCCACACTTGACAATGTATGACACGTGGCTGCCCAGAGCTAGGCGAAAATGATTCTCTTATTTTTATTACTTTGATGATGATGATGATGATGATGATGATGATGTGATGTTGTTGTTGTTGTTGTTGTTTCAGACAGTTGTTCCTTAGGTTTCATTCCTTCTTTTGTCCTCATTACCAGTAAGATCAGGTGGGAAAAAAAATGTATTGTCCTTCGAGCCGGAATTGAACCAGCGACCTAAGGATGCCAATGTGTTTCACTACAGTCCTCCGCTCTACCAGCTGAGCTATCGAAGGAAGGATGGGAGGGTGGCTCTTTGAGGACAATACACAATTCAGCAAAAGGCTGGCAAGCTCAGCTGTGCAGCAGTCAATAGCTGCTACCACTACAACTGTTGTTCCTGTTGCTGTGTGCGCGTTAACAGTGTTTCCAGAACACAGGGGTCAGTGGCACAATGGATAGTCTGATTACACATCAGAAGATTGTAGGTTCGACTCCTGCCTGGCTCGCGACTTCTGTTGCGTGCGTGTTTTCCATCGGCTTTGGAAATTTGAAGGACAGGGTTGATAAATGGCGACCACAAGGTGTCTCTGCCTCCTTAGCACAGTAGGTAGTGCGTCAGTCTCATAATCTGAAAGTCCTGAGTTTGATTCTCAGAGGGGCAGCATCTGTGTTTGTTTGTTTTTAATACACTATTTTACAGCTGTTGGAATGAAATTATTGTTCTCAAATAAGATCAGATTGAACATTTTCCAACCATTTAGTAAAGAAAAAGCATCCATTGGAGAATGCGGTATCGATCCGCTACTTCTCGCATGCAAAGCGAGCTCTACCATTTGAGCTAATTCCCCACACTTGACAATGTATGACACGTGGCTGCCCAGAGCTAGGCGAAAATGATTCTCTTATTTTTATTACTGATGATGATGATGATGATGATGATGATGATGATGTTGTTGTTGTTGTTGTTGTTTCAGACAGTTGTTCCTTAGGTTTCATTCCTTCTTTTTGTCCTCATTACCAGTAAGATCAGGTGGGAAAAAAAAATGTATTGTCCTTCGAGCCGGAATTGAACCAGCGACCTAAGGATGCCAATGTGTTTCACTACAGTCCTCCGCTCTACCAGCTGAGCTATCGAAGGAAGGATGGGAGGGTGGCTCTTTGAGGACAATACACAATTCAGCAAAAGGCTGGCAAGCTCAGCTGTGCAGCAGTCAATAGCTGCTACCACTACAACTGTTGTTCCTGTTGCTGTGTGCGCGTTAACAGTGTTTCCAGAACACAGGGGTCAGTGGCACAATGGATAGTCTGATTACACATCAGAAGATTGTAGGTTCGACTCCTGCCTGGCTCGCGACTTCTGTTGCGTGCGTGTTTTCCATCGGCTTTGGAAATTTGAAGGACAGGGTTGATAAATGGCGACCACAAGGTGTCTCTGCCTCCTTAGCACAGTAGGTAGTGCGTCAGTCTCATAATCTGAAAGTCCTGAGTTTGATTCTCAGAGGGGCAGCATCTGTGTTTGTTTGTTTTTAATACACTATTTTACAGCTGTTGGAATGAAATTATTGTTCTCAAATAAGATCAGATTGAACATTTTCCAACCATTTAGTAAAGAAAGAGCATCCATTGGAGAATGCGGTATCGATCCCGCTACTTCTCGCATGCAAAGCGAGCGCTCTACCATTTGAGCTAATTCCCCACACTTGACAATGTATGACACGTGGCTGCCCAGAGCTAGGCGAAAATGATTCTCTTATTTTTATTACTTTGATGATGATGATGATGATGATGATGATGATGATGATGTTGTTGTTGTTGTTGTTGTTGTTTCAGACAGTTGTTCCTTAGGTTTCATTCCTTCTTTTGTCCTCATTACCAGTAAGATCAGGTGGGAAAAAAATGTATTGTCCTTCGAGCCGGAATTGAACCAGCGACCTAAGGATGCCAATGTGTTTCACTACAGTCCTCCGCTCTACCAGCTGAGCTATCGAAGGAAGGATGGGAGGGTGGCTCTTTGAGGACAATACACAATTCAGCAAAAGGCTGGCAAGCTCAGCTGTGCAGCAGTCAATAGCTGCTACCACTACAACTGTTGTTCCTGTTGCTGTGTGCGTTAACAGTGTTTCCAGAACACAGGGGTCAGTGGCACAATGGATAGTCTGATTACACATCAGAAGATTGTAGGTTCGACTCCTGCCTGGCTCGCGACTTCTGTTGCGTGCGTGTTTTCCATCGGCTTTGGAAATTTGAAGGACAGGGTTGATAAATGGCGACCACAAGGTGTCTCTGCCTCCTTAGCACAGTAGGTAGTGCGTCAGTCTCATAATCTGAAAGTCCTGAGTTTGATTCTCAGAGGGGCAGCATCTGTGTTTGTTTGTTTTTAATACACTATTTTACAGCTGTTGGAATGAAATTATTGTTCTCAAATAAGATCAGATTGAACATTTTCCAACCATTTAGTAAAGAAAAAGCATCCATTGGAGAATGCGGGTATCGATCCCGCTACTTCTCGCATGCAAAGCGGCTCTACCATTTGAGCTAATTCCCCACACTTGACAATGTATGACACGTGGCTGCCCAGAGCTAGGCGAAAATGATTCTCTTATTTTTATTACTTTGATGATGATGATGATGATGATGATGATGATGATGATGTTGTTGTTGTTGTTGTTGTTGTTTCAGACAGTTGTTCCTTAGGTTTCATTCCTTCTTTTGTCCTCATTACCAGTAAGATCAGGTGGGAAAAAAATGTATTGTCCTTCGAGCCGGAATTGAACCAGCGACCTAAGGATGCCAATGTGTTTCACTACAGTCCTCCGCTCTACCAGCTGAGCTATCGAAGGAAGGATGGGAGGGTGGCTCTTTGAGGACAATACACAATTCAGCAAAAGGCTGGCAAGCTCAGCTGTGCAGCAGTCAATAGCTGCTACCACTACAACTGTTGTTCCTGTTGCTGTGTGCGTTAACAGTGTTTCCAGAACACAGGGGTCAGTGGCACAATGGATAGTCTGATTACACATCAGAAGATTGTAGGTTCGACTCCTGCCTGGCTCGCGACTTCTGTTGCGTGCGTGTTTTCCATCGGCTTTGGAAATTTGAAGGACAGGGTTGATAAATGGCGACCACAAGGTGTCTCTGCCTCCTTAGCACAGTAGGTAGTGCGTCAGTCTCATAATCTGAAAGTCCTGAGTTTGATTCTCAGAGGGGCAGCATCTGTGTTTGTTTGTTTTTAATACACTATTTTACAGCTGTTGGAATGAAATTATTGTTCTCAAATAAGATCAGATTGAACATTTTCCAACCATTTAGTAAAGAAAAAGCATCCATTGGAGAATGCGGTATCGATCCCGCTACTTCTCGCATGCAAAGCGACGCTCTACCATTTGAGCTAATTCCCCACACTTGACAATGTATGACACGTGGCTGCCCAGAGCTAGGCGAAAATGATTCTCTTATTTTTATTACTTTGATGATGATGATGATGATGATGATGATGATGATGATGTTGTTGTTGTTGTTGTTGTTGTTGTTTCAGACAGTTGTTCCTTAGGTTTCATTCCTTCTTTTGTCCTCATTACCAGTAAGATCAGGTGGGAAAAAAATGTATTGTCCTTCGAGCCGGAATTGAACCAGCGACCTAAGGATGCCAATGTGTTTCACTACAGTCCTCCGCTCTACCAGCTGAGCTATCGAAGGAAGGATGGGAGGGTGGCTCTTTGAGGACAATACACAATTCAGCAAAAGGCTGGCAAGCTCAGCTGTGCAGCAGTCAATAGCTGCTACCACTACAACTGTTGTTCCTGTTGCTGTGTGCGCGTTAACAGTGTTTCCAGAACACAGGGGTCAGTGGCACAATGGATAGTCTGATTACACATCAGAAGATTGTAGGTTCGACTCCTGCCTGGCTCGCGACTTCTGTTGCGTGCGTGTTTTCCATCGGCTTTGGAAATTTGAAGGACAGGGTTGATAAATGGCGACCACAAGGTGTCTCTGCCTCCTTAGCACAGTAGGTAGTGCGTCAGTCTCATAATCTGAAAGTCCTGAGTTTGATTCTCAGAGGGGCAGCATCTGTGTTTGTTTGTTTTTAATACACTATTTTACAGCTGTTGGAATGAAATTATTGTTCTCAAATAAGATCAGATTGAACATTTTCCAACCATTTAGTAAAGAAAAAGCATCCATTGGAGAATGCGGGTATCGATCCCGCTACTTCTCGCATGCAAAGCGAGCGCTCTACCATTTGAGCTAATTCCCCACACTTGACAATGTATGACACGTGGCTGCCCAGAGCTAGGCGAAAATGATTCTCTTATTTTTATTACTTTGATGATGATGATGATGATGATGATGATGATGATGATGATGTTGTTGTTGTTGTTGTTGTTGTTGTTTCAGACAGTTGTTCCTTAGGTTTCATTCCTTCTTTTGTCCTCATTACCAGTAAGATCAGGTGGGAAAAAAATGTATTGTCCTTCGAGCCGAATTGAACCAGCGACCTAAGGATGCCAATGTGTTTCACTACAGTCCTCCGCTCTACCAGCTGAGCTATCGAAGGAAGGATGGGAGGGTGGCTCTTTGAGGACAATACACAATTCAGCAAAAGGCTGGCAAGCTCAGCTGTGCAGCAGTCAATAGCTGCTACCACTACAACTGTTGTTCCTGTTGCTGTGTGCGCGTTAACAGTGTTTCCAGAACACAGGGGTCAGTGGCACAATGGATAGTCTGATTACACATCAGAAGATTGTAGGTTCGACTCCTGCCTGGCTCGCGACTTCTGTTGCGTGCGTGTTTTCCATCGGCTTTGGAAATTTGAAGGACAGGGTTGATAAATGGCGACCACAAGGTGTCTCTGCCTCCTTAGCACAGTAGGTAGTGCGTCAGTCTCATAATCTGAAAGTCCTGAGTTTGATTCTCAGAGGGGCAGCATCTGTGTTTGTTTGTTTTTAATACACTATTTTACAGCTGTTGGAATGAAATTATTGTTCTCAAATAAGATCAGATTGAACATTTTCCAACCATTTAGTAAAGAAAAAGCATCCATTGGAGAATGCGGTATCGATCCCGCTACTTCTCGCATGCAAAGCGACGCTCTACCATTTGAGCTAATTCCCCACACTTGACAATGTATGACACGTGGCTGCCCAGAGCTAGGCGAAAATGATTCTCTTATTTTTATTACTTTGATGATGATGATGATGATGATGATGATGATGATGATGTTGTTGTTGTTGTTGTTGTTGTTGTTGTTTCAGACAGTTGTTCCTTAGGTTTCATTCCTTCTTTTGTCCTCATTACCAGTAAGATCAGGTGGGAAAAAAATGTATTGTCCTTCGAGCCGAATTGAACCAGCGACCTAAGGATGCCAATGTGTTTCACTACAGTCCTCCGCTCTACCAGCTGAGCTATCGAAGGAAGGATGGGAGGGTGGCTCTTTGAGGACAATACACAATTCAGCAAAAGGCTGGCAAGCTCAGCTGTGCAGCAGTCAATAGCTGCTACCACTACAACTGTTGTTCCTGTTGCTGTGTGCGCGTTAACAGTGTTTCCAGAACACAGGGGTCAGTGGCACAATGGATAGTCTGATTACACATCAGAAGATTGTAGGTTCGACTCCTGCCTGGCTCGCGACTTCTGTTGCGTGCGTGTTTTCCATCGGCTTTGGAAATTTGAAGGACAGGGTTGATAAATGGCGACCACAAGGTGTCTCTGCCTCCTTAGCACAGTAGGTAGTGCGTCAGTCTCATAATCTGAAAGTCCTGAGTTTGATTCTCAGAGGGGCAGCATCTGTGTTTGTTTGTTTTTAATACACTATTTTACAGCTGTTGGAATGAAATTATTGTTCTCAAATAAGATCAGATTGAACATTTTCCAACCATTTAGTAAAGAAAGAGCATCCATTGGAGAATGCGGTATCGATCCCGCTACTTCTCGCATGCAAAGCGAGCGCTCTACCATTTGAGCTAATTCCCCACACTTGACAATGTATGACACGTGGCTGCCCAGAGCTAGGCGAAAATGATTCTCTTATTTTTATTACTTGATGATGATGATGATGATGATGATGATGATGATGTTGTTGTTGTTGTTGTTGTTGTTGTTTCAGACAGTTGTTCCTTAGGTTTCATTCCTTCTTTTGTCCTCATTACCAGTAAGATCAGGTGGGAAAAAATGTATTGTCCTTCGAGCCGAATTGAACCAGCGACCTAAGGATGCCAATGTGTTTCACTACAGTCCTCCGCTCTACCAGCTGAGCTATCGAAGGAAGGATGGGAGGGTGGCTCTTTGAGGACAATACACAATTCAGCAAAAGGCTGGCAAGCTCAGCTGTGCAGCAGTCAATAGCTGCTACCACTACAACTGTTGTTCCTGTTGCTGTGTGCGCGTTAACAGTGTTTCCAGAACACAGGGTCAGTGGCACAATGGATAGTCTGATTACACATCAGAAGATTGTAGGTTCGACTCCTGCCTGGCTCGCGACTTCTGTTGCGTGCGTGTTTTCCATCGGCTTTGGAAATTTGAAGGACAGGGTTGATAAATGGCGACCACAAGGTGTCTCTGCCTCCTTAGCACAGTAGGTAGTGCGTCAGTCTCATAATCTGAAAGTCCTGAGTTTGATTCTCAGAGGGGCAGCATCTGTGTTTGTTTGTTTTTTAATACACTATTTTACAGCTGTTGGAATGAAATTATTGTTCTCAAATAAGATCAGATTGAACATTTTCCAACCATTTAGTAAAGAAAAAGCATCCATTGGAGAATGCGGGTATCGATCCCGCTACTTCTCGCATGCAAAGCGAGCTCTACCATTTGAGCTAATTCCCCACACTTGACAATGTATGACACGTGGCTGCCCAGAGCTAGGCGAAAATGATTCTCTTATTTTTATTACTTTGATGATGATGATGATGATGATGATGATGATGATGATGATGTTGTTGTTGTTGTTGTTGTTGTTTCAGACAGTTGTTCCTTAGGTTTCATTCCTTCTTTTTGTCCTCATTACCAGTAAGATCAGGTGGGAAAAAAATGTATTGTCCTTCGAGCCGGAATTGAACCAGCGACCTAAGGATGCCAATGTGTTTCACTACAGTCCTCCGCTCTACCAGCTGAGCTATCGAAGGAAGGATGGGAGGGTGGCTCTTTGAGGACAATACACAATTCAGCAAAAGGCTGGCAAGCTCAGCTGTGCAGCAGTCAATAGCTGCTACCACTACAACTGTTGTTCCTGTTGCTGTGTGCGCGTTAACAGTGTTTCCAGAACACAGGGTCAGTGGCACAATGGATAGTCTGATTACACATCAGAAGATTGTAGGTTCGACTCCTGCCTGGCTCGCGACTTCTGTTGCGTGCGTGTTTTCCATCGGCTTTGGAAATTTGAAGGACAGGGTTGATAAATGGCGACCACAAGGTGTCTCTGCCTCCTTAGCACAGTAGGTAGTGCGTCAGTCTCATAATCTGAAAGTCCTGAGTTTGATTCTCAGAGGGGCAGCATCTGTGTTTGTTTGTTTTTAATACACTATTTTACAGCTGTTGGAATGAAATTATTGTTCTCAAATAAGATCAGATTGAACATTTTCCAACCATTTAGTAAAGAAAAGCATCCATTGGAGAATGCGGGTATCGATCCCGCTACTTCTGCATGCAAAGCGAGCTCTACCATTTGAGCTAATTCCCCACACTTGACAATGTATGACACGTGGCTGCCCAGAGCTAGGCGAAAATGATTCTCTTATTTTTATTACTTTGATGATGATGATGATGATGATGATGATGATGATGATGATGTTGTTGTTGTTGTTGTTGTTGTTTCAGACAGTTGTTCCTTAGGTTTCATTCCTTCTTTTGTCCTCATTACCAGTAAGATCAGGTGGGAAAAAAATGTATTGTCCTTCGAGCCGGAATTGAACCAGCGACCTAAGGATGCCAATGTGTTTCACTACAGTCCTCCGCTCTACCAGCTGAGCTATCGAAGGAAGGATGGGAGGGTGGCTCTTTGAGGACAATACACAATTCAGCAAAAGGCTGGCAAGCTCAGCTGTGCAGCAGTCAATAGCTGCTACCACTACAACTGTTGTTCCTGTTGCTGTGTGCGCGTTAACAGTGTTTCCAGAACACAGGGGTCAGTGGCACAATGGATAGTCTGATTACACATCAGAAGATTGTAGGTTCGACTCCTGCCTGGCTCGCGACTTCTGTTGCGTGCGTGTTTTCCATCGGCTTTGGAAATTTGAAGGACAGGGTTGATAAATGGCGACCACAAGGTGTCTCTGCCTCCTTAGCACAGTAGGTAGTGCGTCAGTCTCATAATCTGAAAGTCCTGAGTTTGATTCTCAGAGGGGCAGCATCTGTGTTTGTTTGTTTTTAATACACTATTTTACAGCTGTTGGAATGAAATTATTGTTCTCAAATAAGATCAGATTGAACATTTTCCAACCATTTAGTAAAGAAAGAGCATCCATTGGAGAATGCGGGTATCGATCCCGCTACTTCTCGCATGCAAAGCGAGCGCTCTACCATTTGAGCTAATTCCCCACACTTGACAATGTATGACACGTGGCTGCCCAGAGCTAGGCGAAAATGATTCTCTTATTTTTATTACTTTGATGATGATGATGATGATGATGATGATGATGATGATGATGATGTTGTTGTTGTTGTTGTTGTTGTTGTTTCAGACAGTTGTTCCTTAGGTTTCATTCCTTCTTTTGTCCTCATTACCAGTAAGATCAGGTGGGAAAAAAATTGTATTGTCCTTCGAGCCGGAATTGAACCAGCGACCTAAGGATGCCAATGTGTTTCACTACAGTCCTCCGCTCTACCAGCTGAGCTATCGAAGGAAGGATGGGAGGGTGGCTCTTTGAGGACAATACACAATTCAGCAAAAGGCTGGCAAGCTCAGCTGTGCAGCAGTCAATAGCTGCTACCACTACAACTGTTGTTCCTGTTGCTGTGTGCTGCTAACAGTGTTTCCAGAACACAGGGGTCAGTGGCACAATGGATAGTCTGATTACACATCAGAAGATTGTAGGTTCGACTCCTGCCTGGCTCGCGACTTCTGTTGCGTGCGTGTTTTCCATCGGCTTTGGAAATTTGAAGGACAGGGTTGATAAATGGCGACCACAAGGTGTCTCTGCCTCCTTAGCACAGTAGGTAGTGCGTCAGTCTCATAATCTGAAAGTCCTGAGTTTGATTCTCAGAGGGGCAGCATCTGTGTTTGTTTGTTTTTAATACACTATTTTACAGCTGTTGGAATGAAATTATTGTTCTCAAATAAGATCAGATTGAACATTTTCCAACCATTTAGTAAAGAAAAGCATCCATTGGAGAATGCGGGTATCGATCCCGCTACTTCTCGATGCAAAGCAAGCGCGCTACCATTTGAGCTAATTCCCCACACTTGACAATGTATGACACGTGGCTGCCCAGAGCTAGGCGAAAATGATTCTCTTATTTTTATTACTTTGATGATGATGATGATGATGATGATGATGATGATGATGATGATGATGATGTTGTTGTTGTTGTTGTTGTTGTTGTTTCAGACAGTTGTTCCTTAGGTTTCATTCCTTCTTTTGTCCTCATTACCAGTAAGATCAGGTGGGAAAAAATGTATTGTCCTTCGAGCCGGAATTGAACCAGCGACCTAAGGATGCCAATGTGTTTCACTACAGTCCTCCGCTCTACCAGCTGAGCTATCGAAGGAAGGATGGGAGGGTGGCTCTTTGAGGACAATACACAATTCAGCAAAAGGCTGGCAAGCTCAGCTGTGCAGCAGTCAATAGCTGCTACCACTACAACTGTTGTTCCTGTTGCTGTGTGCGCGTTAACAGTGTTTCCAGAACACAGGGGTCAGTGGCACAATGGATAGTCTGATTACACATCAGAAGATTGTAGGTTCGACTCCTGCCTGGCTCATGACTTCTGTTGCGTGCGTGTTTTCCATCGGCTTTGGAAATTTGAAGGACAGGGTTGATAAATGGCGACCACAAGGTGTCTCTGCCTCCTTAGCACAGTAGGTAGTGCGTCAGTCTCATAATCTGAAAGTCCTGAGTTTGATTCTCAGAGGGGCAGCATCTGTGTTTGTTTGTTTTTAATACACTATTTTACAGCTGTTGGAATGAAATTATTGTTCTCAAATAAGATCAGATTGAACATTTTCCAACCATTTAGTAAAGAAAGAGCATCCATTGGAGAATGCGGGTATCGATCCCGCTTACTTCTCGATGCAAAGCGAGCGCCTACCATTTGAGCTAATTCCCCACACTTGACAATGTATGACACGTGGCTGCCCAGAGCTAGGCGAAAATGATTCTCTTATTTTTATTACTTTGATGATGATGATGATGATGATGATGATGATGATGATGTTGTTGTTGTTGTTGTTGTTGTTGTTGTTGTTTCAGACAGTTGTTCCTTAGGTTTCATTCCTTCTTTTGTCCTCATTACCAGTAAGATCAGGTGGGAAAAAAATGTATTGTCCTTCGAGCCGGAATTGAACCAGCGACCTAAGGATGCCAATGTGTTTCACTACAGTCCTCCGCTCTACCAGCTGAGCTATCGAAGGAAGGATGGGAGGGTGGCTCTTTGAGGACAATACACAATTCAGCAAAAGGCTGGCAAGCTCAGCTGACTGCAGCAGTCAATAGCTGCCACCACTACAACTGTTGTTCCTGTTGCTGAGTGCGCCTTAACAGTGCTTCCAGAACACAGGGGTCAGTGGCACAATGGATAGTCTGATTACACATCAGAAGATTGTAGGTTCGACTCCTGCCTGGCCCACGACTTTTGTTGCGTGCGTGTTTTCCCTCGGCGCTGGAAATTTGAAGGACAGGGTTGATAAATGGCGACCACAAGGTGTCTCTTGCCCCTTAGCACAATAGGTAGTGCGTCAGTCTCATAATCTGAAAGTCCTGAGTTTGATTCTCAGAGGGGCAGCATCTGTGTTTGTTTGTTTTTAATACACTATTTTACTGCTGTTGGAATGAAATTATTGTTCTCAAATAAGATCAGATTGAACATTTTCCAACCATTTAGTAAAGAAAGAGCATCCATTGGAGAATGCGGGTATCGATCCCGCTACTTCTGCATGCAAAGCGAGCCCTACCATTTGAGCTAATTCCCCACACTTGACAATGTATGACACGTGGCTGCCCAGAGCTAGGCGAAAATGATTCTCTTATTTTTATTACTGATTGATGATGATGATGATGATGATGATGATGATGATGTTGTTGTTGTTGTTGTTGTTGTTGTTTCAGACAGTTGTTCCTTAGGTTTCATTCCTTCTTTTGTCCTCATTACCAGTAAGATCAGGTGGGAAAAAATGTATTGTCCTTCGAGCCGGAATTGAACCAGCGACCTAAGGATGCCAATGTGTTTCACTACAGTCCTCCGCTCTACCAGCTGAGCTATCGAAGGAAGGATGGGAGGGTGGCTCTTTGAGGACAATACACAATTCAGCAAAAGGCTGGCAAGCTCAGCTGACTGCAGCAGTCAATAGCTGCCACCACTACAACTGTTGTTCCTGTTGCTGAGTGCGCATTAACAGTGCTTCCAGAACACAGGGGTCAGTGGCACAATGGATAGTCTGACTACACATCAGAAGATTGTAGGTTCGACTCCTGCCTGGCTCGCGACTTTTGTTGCGTGCGTGTTTTCCCTCGGCTTTGGAAATTTGAAGGACAGGGTTGATAAATGGCGACCACAAAGTGTCTCTGCCTCCTTAGCGCAATAGGTAGCGCGTCAGTCTCCTACTCTGAAAGTTCTGAGTTTGATCCTCAGAGGGGGCAGCTTCTGTGTTTGCTAGTTTTTTAATACACTATTTTACAGCTGTTGGAATGAAATTATTGTTCTCAAATAAGATTAGATTGAACATTTTCCAACCATTTAGTAAAGAAATAGCATCCATTGGAGAATGCGGGTATCGATCCCGCTATTTCTCGCATGCAAAGCGAGCGCTCTACCATTTGAGCTAATTCCCCACACTTGACAATGTATGACACGTGGCTGCCCAGAGCTAGGCGAAAATGATTCTCTTATTTTTATTACTTTGATGATGATGATGATGATGATGATAATGATGATGATGATGTTGTTGTTGTTTCAGACAGTTGTTCCTTAGGTTTCATTCATAAGAACAGAAGAAGAGAGTTCCAGAAGAAGGAGAGTAGCTGAGGAAGCAAGAGTGGTGATCTGCGTGTTCTGTTCTTTTGTTCATGTTTTTTAATCCAGTGAAGGTAACGCCCAGCCTGGAAGCTGTATTTTGTGTAAGTTTAATTGTCTTATTTCTGTTTGAAACCTTTTTGTTTGGCCCTCGTGCCGGTTTATTTTGTATTTTTGTGAATTAAAAGCTTTATTTTGAACTTTTCACACTGTCTCTGAGTCTCAACCTCTGTCATCCTGTCACAGTTACTGTTTTTCACAAATTATTAGGATTCACATGTAAAACGGAAGCTGTGAAACAATTCACAGCTGGTCTTCAATATGTTATTGTATTTCACAAATTATTCTTGGGCTTCACAGGTAAAAGAGAGACTGTGAAACAATTCACATTTGGCTTCCTTTAAATTAAAGGAGGTTTGAGTGCTGTAGCTGCTGTGGTTGAGGAAATAAAGCCCTTTACACATGGCTGAGGCTAAGTGTGCGTATAAGAAAGTTTACAAAAGAGAGGAGGCCATTCAGCCCATCTTGCTCGTTTGGTTGTTAGTAGCTTATTGATCCCAGAATCTCATCAAGCAGCTTCTTGAAGGATCCCAGGGTGTCAGCTTCAACAACATTACTGGGGAGTTGGTTCCAGGCCCTCACATTTCTCTGTGTAAAAAGTGCCTCCTATTTTCTGTTCTGAATGCCCCTTTATCTAATCTTCATTTGTGACCCTGGTCCTTGTTTCTTTTTTCAGGTCAAAGAAGTCCCCTGGGTTGACATTGTCTATACCTTTTAGGATTTTGAATATTTGAATCAGATCGCCGCAGTAGTCTTCTTTGTTCAAGACTGAATAGATTAAATTCTTTTAGCTTGTCTGCATACGACATGCCTTTTAAGCCTGGGATAATTCTGGTTGTTCTTCTTTGCACTCTTTCTAGAGCAGCAATATCCTTTTTGTAAGGAGGTGACCAGAACTGAACACAATATTCTAAGTGAGGTCTTACTAATGCATTGTAAAGTTTTAACATTACTTCCCTTGATTTAAATTCAACACTTTTCACAATATATCCGAGCATCTTGTTTGCCTTTTTTATAGCTTCCCCACATTGTCTAGATGAAGACATTTCTGAGTCAACATAAACTCCTAGGTCTTTTTCATAGTTCGCTTCTTCAATTTCAGTATCTCCCATATGATATTTATAATGCACATATTTATTGCCTGCATGCAATACTTTACACCTTTCTCTATTAAATTTCATTTGCCATGTGTCTGCCCAGTTCTGAATGCTGTCTAGATCATTTTGAATGACCTTTGCTGCTGCAACAGTGTTTGCCACTTCTCCTATTTTTGTGTTGTCTGCAAATTTAACAAGTTTGCTTACTATACCAGAATCTAAATCATTAATGTATATTAGGAGTAGCAGAGGACCTAATACTGTTCCCTGTGGTACACCACTGGTTACCTCGCTCCATTTTGAGGTTTCTCCTCTAATCAGTACTTTCTGTTTTCTACATGTTAACCACTCCCTAATCCATGTGTATGCATTTCCTTGAATCCCTACTGCGTTCAGTTTGAGAATTAATCTTTTATGCGGGACTTTGTCACAAGCTTTCTGGAAATCTAAATAAACCATGTCGTATGCTTTGCAATTATCCATTGTCGATGTTGCATCCTCAAAAATCAAGGAGGTTAGTTAGACATGATCTCCCTTTCCTAAGACCATGCTGACTGTCTCCCAGGATATTGTTATCATATAGGTAATTTTCCATTTTGGATCTTATTATAGTTTCCATAAGTTTACATATAATAGAAGTCAGGCTTATTGGTCTGTAGTTACCTGGTTCGGTTTTGTCTCCCTTTTGTGGATCGGTATTACGCTTGCTATTTTCCAGTCTGTCGGTACAACCCTGTGTCAAGAGACTGTTGCATGATCTTGGTTAGTGGTTTGTAAATAACTTCTTTCATTTCTTTGAGTACTATTGGGAGGATCTCATCCGGACCAGGGATTTGTTTATTTTAAGTCCCTTAACACTTCTGCCTCTGTTATGCTAAAGTTATTTAAAATTGGATAGGAACAGGAATTTTGGAATTGGTTTTAGCCCCTTAGCAATATTGATTTCTATCTCTCTCTTGGCCTTTCTAACTTCCTTTCTGACTTGTGTTTGCAGTTTGCAGTTCTTTAAGTGATCTATTAAACCATTTTGTCCATTTTGTTTTGGATTTAGATTTGTCTACTTTTGGGATGTAATTGTTTTGGCCTCTAGTACTAAATTTTTGAAAACAGCCACCCCTTTTATGTGGATGTTTTCTTTTTACTCCAATCTACTTCTGTTAGTCTCTGTTTCATACCTTCATAGTTTGCTTTTCTAAAATTGTAAACCTTAGCTTTAGTCATTACTTTTGGGGTTTTAAAAATCACTTTGAATGAGAACATGTTGTGGTCTGAGTTTGCCAGTGGCTCTCTGACCTCTGTTTTAGTTATTCTGTCTTTGTTATTTGAAAAGACTAAATCAAGGCATGCGTCCCTCTAGTCGGTGCCTTGACAAATTGCATTAGGAAGCAGTCATTTGTCATTTCCACCATTTCAATTTTGTCCGTCGTGCTCCCCACCGGTTTTCCCATTTTATATGGGGAAGTTGAAATCCCCATTAGTATGGCTTCTCCTTTTCTACACGCATTTCCAATGTCATTGTATAACAGATTATTTTGTTTGGCATCTGAATTTGGCGGTGTGACAGGATGGCACAAGGGATGAGGCCCAGAGACAGACTGCAGTTCAAACCAAAATACTTTTATTAAATAAAAACACAAAATAAACAGGCACAAGGGCCAAACAAAAGGTTTCTAAAACACAGACAATAAACACAAAGTGAAACTTACAAAAATAAGGCTTCCAGGCTGAGCGTTGCCTTCACTGGATTGCGAAAAATGAACAAAAACCAGCACAAAAAGAAAAACACCCTTGCTTCCTCAGCTACCTCTCTACTGAGGCGCTGAGGCCTCCTTTCATGTCAGGTGGCTGGGTGCTAATTGATTAATTGATTGCTCCCACCTGACGTAATAAACCTGGACAGGGAGGAGAATTTAACCCCATCCCTGCCAATATTTACAAGGGCAGAGCCCTGCTCTGCCACACACCTCCCCCACGCATAAAGTGCAGGCCGCCCCTTGAACCCAAGCCCTCCCCCAAGAGTCCCCTTATGTCCCTCGGGTGGGCTATTTCAGCAGGTGGTGGTGGGCGAGGTTGATGTTGGATCCCCAAGCTTTCTTCAATGGCGGGGCCCCGGACCTTCAAAGTACGCGACCGCTGGCAGGGAACCTGGAACCTCCAGCAGGAGCAGCGCTGGTGGCACCTCTCGTGGTGGAGTCAAGAACAGCTGCCCGTCTCCCTCTAGTGGCGGAGGCGGGAACAACGGCCCATCTTCCTCTGGTGGTGGAGGCGGGAATGGCGACCCCTCACGAATAGCAGGCGGAGACGGCAGACCCTCAGGAACAGCAGGCGGACCCTCTGGAACAGCAGGCAGAGATGGCGGACCCTCAGGAACAACAGGTGGAGACGGCGGACCCTCGGGAACAGCAGGTTGAGACGGCGGACCCTCGGGAACAGCAGGTGGACATGTTGTCCCCTTGGGAACAGTAGGCGGACCCTCGGGAACAGCAGGCGAAGATGGCGGCCACTCCGCAATGGCAGTTCCAGCTCCTCCAGTGGCAACGGTTCCAGACACTCCGGCATTGGTGGTGGTGGCTGTGGCCATTCTAGCGGCCTCTGAAGTTGGGCTGGCACCTCCTGCCATCGCAGTCGGTGCGCCTCCACTGAGCTCCTCTCAGCAGCATGTGCAAGGTAGTGACACATACTGTAATAAAAAGAGAATAAAACAGTACTATTAATAATTTAGCTAATGCCTTTATCCAAGGTGACTTCCTTAACTTACTCCAGCAGCTTGTTCGTTTTGGGTTGTCCTTTTACTATAGTGAAAAAGGCTTTGGACCCAAACAGGGTTGTTATAGTGAGAGTGAACTGTATTTAGTATTTGACTTATATGTTTAATATACAACACTTGCACATTTATTTCATTTTTGTTATTTTTCACCTCCCATAGTGTTCCACATTTAACAGAGGGGATAAAGAAGTCTGGATCAGAATCCAATATCATCCCTTACAAAAAGTAATATACTGCAAGTATACTTGTGCCAAAATTGCCTGGTTTTAGTATACTATTGGTACCATTATACTATCCTATTTTGGCACAAGTATACAACTTTAATATTCTTTTGTAAATAATGCAACGTAGTTCTCAAATATTGGACATAGATTGTATCTTACTTCTCTTTTGCATACCTGCATTGTCTCTTGCTAGATATGCACCTCCAGATTCTGACAAATACTTTTAGAAAACCAGGAGCAACTTCTGCTCTGGATCAAAAAGATATAATGCTCTGCGTCTGCCCGCCTATGTGGATAATTATCGAAAAACTAGTAGAAACTAACTGAAACACAAGTCTGGGAAAAACAAATGGAAGTCTGGAAAAAGTATGGAATTTTGATGTTAAAAAAGTGTATGAACCCTGCACAAAGCAAACTAAACTGAGCATTCTGTAATGAGGCGCTCGTTGAACCCCAATATATATCTGTAACCTACCTTAGGACAACAATTCATAGCAAAAAAACAGACTTTGGGTAGACATTTGACTTAAGGAGGAGACAAAACGTGTGTCCCTAATAATTCAAGGAGATCCTGACACTGTATAATACATTTAAATACTTGGAATAAGGTATGTTGTTTATGATGCTTGTCTGTATTATGGACTATCACTCACAACTTTAAAATAAGAAGTTCCTTCGATCCGTAGTGATCAGCTTTAATTCACCACCTATCTCTCACCTAGTTTAAAAACATTCTTTGGGAAGACACAGCTTTTTGTATTATATTTTTTAAACCAACGATATGTCTACATTGTAATTACATGGGTAACTTGTAAACTATTATTTTATTAAAATTAAACCAAAACTTCTGTCCGAACTCTTCGCGAAACATATGTGCTTGTTGTTTCTGAAGTCTTGTGTAACAGGGAGAGACCTGGACTGGCCGCCTGACGCATGCACGATGCTGCAGGAAGGGGGCGGCAGTCCCGTGGGGTCTGCCTGCCAGTCATGGTGGTGACACGGAGAGGTGGGGAAGAGTGTGTGTGTGCTTTCCCCTCTCTGAGTGGCTGGGAGGCGGGCTTTAATGGGATTGTTAGCCTATAAAGTAATGCTCTGTTGTTTCCTCAGATCTGCCCCTTTAGACTGGACCAGCGAGCAAAGCGGTCTGAGTTTGACTACCAAGGACGGGAGGATAACAGCCGTCCGAAAAGGAAACTCCAAGAAAATAATTTTAAAGAAATAGAGGGAAAAGTGGGGAATTGTTGGGCAGCCCCAGTATTGTTGTGCAGTGAGTTGGAGACAGCAGAGTGTAGGACGGAGTCCCGGTCGCACGGGTAGCGACGACTGGGAGATCCACGCTGCAAGTGCAGCACATTTATTTTGTAGTTTTTCCTTACTGTGTTTTATTTTCCCTGTTTCTTTTTGCCTTCTTCGTTCTTTATAATTTGTGAGCACCTGCGAGTGCCGGACTGTACCTGAGTACCCTGCCGTGGTATTCCCGTTGGCTCTGGATACCATAGCTGGTAGCCAGACCACGGACCACAAGCGCCCTCTACGGGCTAAAAGAAGTCAGTGCACCCACCAGAGTAAAAATAAAACCAAGCACCTGTGTGGTGTTTTCAAATACCATTTCTGTCTCCCGTGTCAGTGAATACCCGCACCCTTCCACATCTTGCTGTAAGGAACATTAGGTACACTGTAAAAAAATGCCGTGTTTTTAGGTGGAATTAACCTTAATTTTTACATACATTTCAGTTTTTTTAATTGAATGAAAACCCTTTCAATATTACTGCAAAATACTTTATATAAAAATATGTACTATTAATTTTACGGAAATATACACTGAAAAACATGTACGCATGTAATTTGCTTACAAAATGATAAATTCCGTTAAAGAAAATAACTTTAAATAACAGCAGAAGCTGTATTTATTACGACACAAACATTAATGTTAATGTATTGTAGGGGAATAATTGAATAGAACCATTCCTGTACCTGTTTGTTGCCACTCTGTACTACAATTATTCACTGAGTTATATGCTTTAAAGCATTTTGAGTTTATGATCTATTAAGTTTATAGAAATAAAGTAAATGTATTAAACTGCAGGTACGTGTAGCTGAAAACCAAACTGTGGGTGGTGTGACAAAAGGAACATGACTCTAGCTTATCGGTTGATCAGGGCGAACCCACCTTTCCACCTAACCTTTATTGTACTACCTTGTAAATACCTGTCCCCCTTTCTTTGTTACACCAACTGAGTTGGCTCTAGCTTATTGGTTGAAAGGGAAACCACCCTTTCTCTCTGTAAAGGTATAATAACTGTATGCTAACTCTGTATAGCAGAACACTGCTCGGGTTTCCTAACACTGATGTGTTGAGCTGTTCTCGTTTGTGCAAACTAATAAAGCTTTATATCTCTGAATACCTGGTGCAGTTGGCTCTTTTAGTTGCGGACCTAAAAGTTCCACGACAGTGCGCGCTCTGGGAAGGTGGCAGGTGTCGTTCGAGAGCTGCTGGAACCCTCTGCGGGGTCACTGAGGCCTGTTTGTGTGCTGGGAAGGTGCCAGATGACGTTTGGCGAGCCTCTGGGACCCCGCGTGGGTCGCTGGAGCCCGTGCGCGCTGGGAAGGTGCCAGGTGTCGTTTGGCGATCTGCTGGGACCCGCTGGGTCGCTGGGGTTTGTTCGCGCTGGGAATGTGTCAGGTGTCGTTGGCTATCCGCTGGGACTCTGCGCGGCGTCGCTGAAGCCTGTTCGTGTGCTGGGAATGTGCCAGATGACGTTTGGCGAGCCTCTGGGACCCCACGCAGGGTCGCTGGGGCCCATGCGTGCTCCTGGAATGTGTCAGGTGTCATTGGCTATCCGCTGGGACTCTGCGCGGCGTCGCTGAAGCCTGTTTGTGTGCTGGGAATGTGCCAGATGACGTTTGGCGAGCCTCTGGGACCCCACGCGGGGTCGCTGGGGCCCATGCGTGCTCCTGGAATGTGTCAGGTGTCGTTTGGCGAGCCGCTGCGACCTCGCCCGGGGTCACTGGGGCCCGTGTGCGCTCTGGGAAGGTGTCAGGTGTCGTTTGGCGATCCGTTGGGACCCTGCGCTGGGTCGCTGAGGCCTGTTCGCGGGCTCGGAAGGTGCCAGGTGACTTTGGCGAGCCTCAGGGACCCGCGGGGGTCGCTGGGGCCTGTGCGCGCGATGGGAAGGTGGCAGGTGTCATTCGGCGAACCGCTGAACCCTGCGCTGGGTCGGTGAGGCTTGTTCGCGTGCTGAGAAGGTGCCAGGTGACATTTGGCGATCTTCTGGGACCTTGTGCGGGTCGCTGGGGCCCGTGCTGTAGGGGAATAATTGCATAGAACCATTCCTGTACCTGTTTGTTGCCACTCTGTACTACAATTATTCACTGAGTTATATGCTTTAAAGCATTTTGAGTTTATGATCTATTAAGTTTATAGAAATAAAGTAAATGTATTAAACTGCAGGTACGTGTAGCTGAAAACCAAACTGTGGGTGGTGTGACAAAAGGAACATGACTCTAGCTTATCGGTTGATCAGGGCGAACCCACCTTTCCACCTAACCTTTATTGTACTACCTTGTAAATACCTGTCCCCTTTCTTAATTACACCAACTGAGCTGACTCCAGCTTATCGGTTGATCAGGGCGAACCCACCTTTCCACCTAACCTTTATTGTACTACCTTGTAAATACCTGTCCCCTTTCTTTGTTACACCAACTGAGTTGGCTCTAGCTTATTGGTTGAAAGGGAAACCACCCTTTCTCTCTGTAAAGGTATAATAACTGTATGCTAACTCTGTATAGCAGAACACTGCTCGGGTTTCCTAACACTGATGTGTTGAGCTGTTCTCGTTTGTGCAAACTAATAAAGCTTTATATCTCTGAATACCTGGTGCAGTTGGCTCTTTTAGTTGCGGACCTGAAAAGTTCCACGACAGTCAGCAAAGGGGGGATGCTTGACTCTATTAGAAAAGATTGGTATGCTCCAAATTTCCCCACAGTGGCTCAACAGTATTGTCATGCTTGTCCTAACTGCCAAGCATACAATGTGGGAAAATCTGTGAAAACAAAGCGAGCGGCGCATCCCCCTCCCTGGGGGCCCTTTGTAAATATCCAAATAGATTTTATACAAATGTAGAAATGTTGCTCTTATGAATATATGTTAGTAGTTCTATGCATGTTTTCTGGATGGGTAGAAGCTTACCCATGTGCCAAAGCAGTTCCTCTATTGCTATTAATAGCGATAGAGGAACTCACTTTACAGGACAAATAGTAAAAGAGATATGCAGAGCCCTACAAATTCAGCAGAACTTCCATACACCGCACCACCCACAGTCTGCAGGAGCAGTGGAGAAACAAAATGGAATACTGAAAAACAAAATTGCAAAAATCTGTGCTGAAACTGGTCTCAAATGGCCTGATGCTCTGCCCCTTGCTCTTATGAGCATGCGATCCAGTACCAACAGGAGGGTCGGACTGAGTCCACATGAAATACTAATGAGAAGGCCCATGAGACTTCCAGCCACCCCTCCCATTAACCCTCTTTTGATGGACATTACTTTAACTGATGAAACTGTTTTGCAATACTGCCAGACTTTAATGAGATGTGTGAAAGCTTTCCATTCACAGGTTCAAGAGGCGTTGCCTAGAGACTCTGGAGAACAGTGCCACGACCTTAGGCCAGGAGATTGGGTCTACGTCAAGGTACATCACCGGAAAACTGCACTTGCTCCTAGGTGGAAAGGCCCTTATCAGGTTCTACTCACAACTCATACTGCAGTAAAGTGCCAGGGCCTCCAGACTTGGATCCACGCCTCCCACTGCAAGAAGACCACTGCCCCACCAGACGAAGAGAAATAAGGAAGAAGATTTGCCACAACTTGCGAAGAGGATTTGCCACTCCATTGCCACTATGAAAAGCTGTTTAGGTGGTGTGTGTGCAATTATTGGCACCGAATGTTGCACATATATCCCCGATAATGCGGAACAAATACATGACCTTACTGAACATATCAGGAAGGAAGTTACTAAATTGCACCAAACTCCTAGCTCCTGGGGAGCTTGGTTAAGTGGATTATTGGGTGACCTTGGGACCACCGTGGTGAAAGGTCTATTATTTGTCTTTGGTATTGTGATTTGTGCGTATTTTTGTTTCCTTCTTATTACGTGCTGTTGTACCTGTAAGGCTGGGAAAATGCAAACTGAGTTAGAATCCATAGGACAGAAGGAGAGTGCCAGACTTATGTATGAGGATGATCAGGACAAAAAAAATGAAATAAGAGGTTTAATGAATATTGAAGTCTAAGTCAAGGTGAAGCTAGAAGCTCCAAAGGGCGGAATGTAGAAGTGAACAATGTTAGAAATAGACTTGTGTCTGGAACAATTGTATACATGATAGAAAGAATGAGTACAAAAGGTCTCTTATTTCTTCAGAATGTTCTAGCTGTCACTATCTGTAACTGAAAGTTGTTAAGAAACTAGATAAACATTTTGCTTGCTTCTTCACTTTTCTTACACAACGCAAAATACTAGCCACTATTGATAAAAATACAAGGTTACTATAAAAGCTTATTAACATGTGATTGGTACAAGTAGAATACTTGTAAAGACTTGATTGGTTACTGCCTTATGTAGAATCATGCCCGTTTAGCTATATAAACTCTTTGTTTCTGTCTGCGAGCACCGAACTCATGGGTTACTAGAAGAACTTATATTCGTTTGCCTTCTGATTGTCTCTCCCTGCAATTGCTGGAATGTTAATAAAATGCATTGAAGAACTTTGGATCTAAATTTAGACTGAGGTGTTTATATTCTTCCACAAGTCCAAATAATGTAGTGCTAACAGTAGTTAGCTTCTAAAATAACTTTAAATAGGTTTTTAGAGTGTGCTGTAATATTACAAATCCCACCTCAGCCACTGACTCATTGTGTGACCCTGAGCAAGTCACTTCACCTCCTTGTGCTCCGTCTTTTGGGTGAGACGTAATTGTAAGTGACTCTGCAGCTGATGCATAGCTCACACATCCTAGTCTCTGTAAGTCGCCTTGGATAAAGGCGTCTGCTAAATAAACTAATAATTAAAATCAACCATTATGTAGAATGGCTGAACCAGGTGTATTATGGGAAGGCTCCAACAACCCTAAAACCTGAAAAATTCGAACCTGTGCTAACATTTATTAGATTCTAAAATAACTTTAAATAGGTTTTTAGAGTATGTTGTAATATTAAAATGAACCATTATGTAGAACCAGGTGTATTATGGAAAGGCTCCGACACCTACCACGACCTGGAAACCGGGGGAAATGTAGGGGCCCAGTACATTTTCATCATACCATCATGGATTAATTTTCAGTGCAATATATTTAGAATATACTGATGTTGAAACTCTTTTATACATTTAGGGATTTTCTGTTTGTTAATAACTCAGGTTATTGCTTCAGAGGAACTTGAGCATTGTCTAAAGAAAAAAACACACTTTATTGATTTTTTTTCTTTTTCTTTTCTCTGCATTAGTCTATAAACTAGGGTATAACAGACACTATTTTTAAGGTGTGGTCTATATTTGACAGATATACAGTTAATGTCAGAAAAAAAGGGGCAGGACATAAGGGTCATAAATCACTCAAAAGTGTGGGAAAAGGGGTGGGGCTTAAGGGTCATAAATCATTCAGTTAATATGGGCAGGGCTTAGGATCATAAATCAATCAAAGGTGTACAAGGGGGCGGGGCTTAATATTCATAAATCAATCAAAAGAGGCAGGGATTAGAAAGTGACATTCGCTGTCATGCCTATACTACTCATGATCATAACTTCCTCCATGATTGACAAAGAAAGGTGGTTTTGGTGTAATTTTAAAACTCTCAGATAGGGCTATCTTAGTATCTCACAGAATTTGCTGTGAAATACAAGATAAAAAGTTACCTGTTTTTGTGACCTTTGACCTCACACAGGTCAAATCGCGTAACCTTGGATTTTTTCCATTCTGGGATATTTTGTAGCTTAGTCCCTTGTCTACATTTTGTGAAAGTTTCATTTTGTGCCCATCATCTGTTGAGGTACAACGCAAGAACTTGAATTCTCCAGCTTTGTATAAGCTAAAAAATTTAAAAAGTCAAATTAAGCAAATTATTAGTTCAATTAAGATTTTAATTATGTAATTGAGAGCTCAGTTGGAACAAAAACCAGAAGGACAGTTGGTCCCCAGGACCAGGGTTGAGAACCACTGACCTAGACACCCTGCATCAACTATGCGCCATGCCTCAAAGGTTACACGATTTGACCTACTTGAGGTCAAAGTTCACAAAAACAGATAACTTATATTTCACAGCAAATTGTGTGAGATAATAAGACAGCCCTATCTGAGATAGGGCTGTCTTATTTAGAGCCCTATAAGACCTGAAAAAAGGCAATGCGATGGAGATACACAACAACGCAGGAAGCTGGTCTGCCCTTAATTATGGAAGACGTATTTAGAATGATCACGTGGAAGAACAGGTCAGGTTTCCTTAAAGGGGAAAACCAGAGAAAGGGAAACGTATCTTTGCAGAAAATATGCAAAAATAATATGATCATATATTTTACTGTTAAGTTACGTTTAAATGTATAATACAAATTTTAAATGAAAATATTTTTAATCCATGTTTACCGTTTAAACGTTTAAACCCTTACAGCCCTACTTTCAAGATCCCTGCTGCTGCATATCTCGCTTCCCAGGCAGTGAAGATTAACTCAGCAGCAACAGTCTAGACCAGGGGTGCCCAATCCTGGTCCTGGAGGGCTGGTGTCCTCCTGGCTTTTGTTCCAGCTGCCCCCTAAATTACTTAATTGGACCAATCAAGCACTTATTAGAAGCATAATTGGTCCAATTAAGCAATTTAGTGTACAGTTGGAACAAAAACCAGGAGGGACACCGGCCCTCCAGGACTAGGATTGGGCACCCCTGGTCTAGACAAATCAGCAGTGCACGTGATACAATCTCATTTCTGCATATGTGCAGTTTGTCAGGGGATACAGGAATCCAGGGGGATTCTCAATTGGTTACAACACCTGAATCAGCCTGCAACAGCTTTCGTGAACAGCAGACATTCAACCCGCAACTCGCCCCCTCCCTTATATATTGACAACAATTAAACTACCTGCATTCTCACGAGAATATTTCAATCAAACAAACAAAACAGGTGCATCATATCAAGTCCACACAGGGGAAGGAGGGGAAATTATCTATAGTCATTACAGACACAATCAGCTGTCCTCATTGATGAGCTGGTTCAAGTAATAAATAAATACTGAGAGTCTGAATTACTAATCGTACAACTAGAACCAAATCTAACTAAACCTTTACTTTAGTTTATACAATGTGTCTTTTACGTTGTGCTTAAATTCTTACTTGGGGTAAATGTTTAAATTTTGAGAAATTGTTCTAACCCAGAAAATTGCTTATGCATGGCTTATTGCTCAAATTTGTTCTGGATGGTAAAAGTATGGAGCCCTAGGGAGCCCTTCTGGTTCATAACAACAGTTAGTACAACTTGAACTCCTGAACTCACAGTCAACAAGACAGAAGTAAGTCATCAGACTGAGATCATGTCTGGTTATTGTAAACTATTTCAAGGGGGTTACATTAGAATATAGCCAATAGGCAATTTGCCAAAAGGTGTTGGTTACTTGTGAATGGTTCATTTTGTGTATGTTTTCCTGTGGGGGCTGGGGTTTTCGGTATTTGGAGACAGAAAACCCTATAAATACCTGATTTGAAATAATAGCAAATTGAATTGGACTTCTCTGTTTTCTGAAGGAGGCTGACAATCCCAGTTCACTGACATAGCTGATTTGTGCTGTGAGTATGGTTTGTGTTGTTGATATACTATTTTGCTTGTTGCACTCTGGAATTTCTCAGAATTGCACATAATCATTTATCCCTAAGTATATTAAGTTTAGTCTTTTGGGCAAGTTTTTTTTTTTTTAAATAATGACAAGACAATAGTCCTGCCATAGTTAAGGTTGCAATGTTCTTTCCATTATTAGCCCCTATTTTGTGCAGCTTCAAAAGTGGGGTTAAGTTCAATCAATCTGTCTGCCGTTTTGGATTGCAGGTCTGATTGGTAGGCTAGATTTTTTCTACAAATTTTGTGTAATTCTGTCCAGTAGTTTTTGAGCTGCAGCACAGGTAGTTTTTTGTGTAACTTTGGTGTGTATAAATGTGTATTTTAATATAAAAAAGTCATTTAAAAAACGAGCGGTACGCCTGCGCAGTTGTACGCTACGATGCAAACAGATCAGAACCACAGGGAATAAAAGGTGTTAGACGTATACTAACATAAACACATGGGGGTAGGAAGCAAAAAATATTAGTAGGGCTAAAAATTAGTTGGGTGGGGGGTCAAAAGAAGAATCATCCTAGCTGAATAGTTATCAAGTTATCACCAGCTTTCACATTATATACTGCACCATTTCACTGATTTTAAAGAAAAAAATCACATCTCAGTACATTCTTAAGTGCATTGAAAAGGCTTTTGAAGACTTTTTCAGACCAATCTTTAGAAAATTTAAGACCCATTTTCACAGCAAATATACCAAATGCCTGAATAAAACATAAATACAGAACAGTCATGACAAGCTGTAAAAAATAAAACAACTTGATATCAGTAGCTCATCACAGCAGACTTTGAATAAACTTTATGAACACACTGAAGCAACTGAACAAAGCACGATCAGCAACAACACGTTGGCTGTACCAGATATTACAATTATATTACTTTTGCTAATACATTTTATGACGTACTGTAATAGTAGTAAACACAGTTTCCGATACTTGTATCCTATAACATGTAGTTAAAGAGAAACCGTTCACAAACCAGGACCATTTTATTTGCTCCGTGTAAATTAAGAATATTTTTCTTAGTACCTATATATTGTGTTATTTACTGTGCCGCTGGGATACTGAACAACTGGCTACCAAACCACGCATGGAATATTGAGGTAAACGTTTGTATTCATTAACAACAAAACTAGTGCTTCATAAAATCAGGGAGGAAAAAAACTATCAGTGAAACCAGGTTTTATTTCGTACCTGACAAAGCCACTCCCACAGTTGCTGATGGTGAATGTATATAAAAAATGATCGCAGAGACTAATTTTGGTCACCCCTGGCGACCCACAGCTCGCAAATTTGAGCCTTGGGAACGCAATTATATTTATGAAATTTTCAATGACATTAAGGCTGGGACCAAATCAAAACTTTGACAACTCCACTAATCGCACTTAACAAAACTGCATTTAATAGCGTTTTCTTTTTTTTTTTGTAAGTATCTTATTTCTTCTACTCATAAAAAGAAAATGCTATTAAATACAGTTTTGTTAAGTGTGATTAACAGGTTGTCAAACTTTTGATTTGGTCCCAACCTAAGAGCTGTCAACGCTGAAAAAGACAGGAAATTCTAAAAGAAAAAAACAAAAAACCAGCCCTGCACTCTCACTTGAAGGCTTTCCAGCACACCCTGCTTAGCTAACCTTGTTTTCCAGTAGAATGCCGTCCAGCATTCCACATAGTTTAGTAAGTGTTTTGATATATCCCTGAATATCTAAAAAACTATAAATGACACAACAAAAGTACAAAGGGAAATGTGTTCCTTTTTTGCAAGCGATGAAATGGTTAGTTGTAAACAGACGTGTTTTATTATCCAATTTAAAAAAATGGGTAAACAATCGGACAATATAGGTAAACGTGAAATAAAATGTTTCAGCACTTTCCCCTAACATTTTCTTAACTGTTTTGTTATTCTATGGCAATTATAAAAAGTGATCACAGAAAAAGGCAGTACAGCCCATGTCTCCGAGTCTGAGGAGGGAGTTTGTTACGTACCTTTCCCGCGGCACTCTTCTGACAAGCTGCTTGTTTCACACAGTCATTGAAAACTTACTACGTTATTTTCTTGATTGGTTATCCAGCAATACTATCTTATTGACAGAAGTTGTTTATAAAAGATAAATTTATATTTAATTAAATATCAGAAACTAACCTCAATTCTTAACGATTTAATTAAATATCAGAAACTAACCTCAATTCTTAACGAGAGATACTAACAGACTGCACCGATCACCTCAGCTCTGTTTTGCTGGCTGTTAGCAACTTCACTTTCAAATGTGATTTGCTAAAAAAAAACTTAAATGACAGCATATATTTAATAGACCAATCGAAAGCAGCACTTGTGCTGCTTAATGTGGTGACATTTTTTCAAGTTTATTGTTGTTTTAAGCCGGGCTTACACTGCACGATTTTTGCTGATCGCCGACGAGCTGAGGAGTCGGCGACTAATTTCTTAAAATCTGGGACAAAATGAGGTTGTCGGGGACAAAATTGTCTGTAAGTGTGAGAGGGTCTATGATGCCCCGATAACGGCGTCTGCGACATCCCGACAAATTTCTAACATGTCAGAAAACTTTAGTCCCCGTCAAAGCAATTCGTGAAATGTGTGAGGGGCTACCGGCCGATTTATTGACTAATCCTGAAAGTTGCCAATAGCACAAGCTAGCAACAGTGGCGACGAAGACAAAGGTTGTGCCCCGCAAGGTAGGGAGCCTCGAAATTGAGGAAAGGATGGTGGAGATGTGGCAGGAACACCCGTGTCTCTGACATAACTGACATTTCCTATCATGATCGCTCATTAAAGGAACAAAAATGGAGGGAAATTGCTTTGCAACTTCAGGTACCTGGTAAGTAAATAATTGTTATAACTTATTAACGCCGAAGCAGATACTGCGTGTGGTAGTGTGTGCTCTCATGGCAATCAATTTCTACAGTCACTCGTATTCGATATCCCTTTCAAACCCCCTACTGTATGCTTGTGTTGCTAATTTAATCAGAATACGAGGAGGGGTGCGCGTCTGTGTGTGTGAGAAATAGAGAGAATGTAGATTACGTTGTTGCATATTTAAACCTATGACAAACTTGTAGTAGCCTACTATTAAAGTTGTATTCTAGTCTGTTCAAAAGCGCAACACTCGCTCGTAGTAAAAAATATTTATTAGTTTAAAAGTCTTCAAATTATTCATCAGAATTTGGTATTCTGACGAAGATCGCTTGACGGCCAATCTCCCACGCCAATCTTTTAATCTAATAAATATTTTGTACTTAGAGCGAGTGTTGCACTTTTTGAACAGATTAGATTTTATATATTTGGATGCACCTCGACTTGAGTTGGTTCAGATTACAGACGTCAAGGAAATAAATATTGATATTGCTATAATGTTATAACTGTTATAAACATTTTTTTTTTTTAATCGCAATATTGAACATGTGTGCAGTCTATGGCCCTGAAGTATAAATTCTCATGCTGGAATTTGCAGAGTATGAAATTAGCAATATCACGGTCCTATTATACACACATAATACACGTTTTCTTCTTTTTTTTCTGTGCAAAACAATGCACAGACAACAGCGATCGCCTCCTCGCTTGAGTCCATGATTCTCCCGAATGATGTCTATGATTCTGCAATGAAAATAGGCGCAGTCTGCGACAAGATGCCTTGTGTAGTGTGTGTAGCTTGCAATCCCCGATCTACAGTGAGAAATCGTAGCTCAATCGGTAAGTGTGAGTGGCGCTGCGTCTCCCGGTTGCAAAAATCGTGCAGTGGGACTAAAGTTTTCTGACATGTTAGGTACAGCTGCCTGTCGCCGATTCGCACCACTGGCACAGATCCGCTGGGCGCCGAACGGCGACGTTGGCATCCAAAGTGTTAAACAGAAAAAAATAAATTGAAGACCTTAAGACCTTCAGCTGCAAATCTGTCATATTTAAGACCTTTCAAGGCCTTTAAAATGGAAAAACAAATATAAGACTTGTTTAAGGCTTCGCGGGAACCCTGAAAGATAACACGTTGTCTCTCTACACACGCTGACACTGCCTGTGTGTTCTGGGAGAGGGGCATTTCTTTCGTACAGGAGAGTTTTGAAATGCACGTTTTTCTAAAAGACTGTAAACAGCATACAAAAGCGTGTAATTGAAAAAAAAAGCTGCAGCCCGACTAAGCCAATAGGTTCCTACGCCTATGCCTAAAACGGTTTAATACTGATAGTACTATTATTAACTATGATCATTATGCAGTTGTGCCGTTTAATGGCTTTTTCATTTTCACACAGAAATGCAGTTACTGTGCCGTCTCTGAAACGTTTTAACAAGTGTGTAAAATACCCGTTCAAACAGCATGAAATCACGCAATCTACGCCGGTGTAATACCGTCATAACCCTTTCACACAGCATGAAATCACGCAATCTACGCCGGTGTAATACCGTCATAACCCTTTCACACAGCCAAAGAGATCGCGCGAGTACAACTTTCAAACCTGTACATCAACAGATTGTTCTCATGGCAACAACAGACTGTTCGCTGACAAGACCGAACACGTGCAGGCAGTGCTTAATTTGTAAAGAAAGAGGCGTTATATATATATATATATATATATATATATATATAAAACTCAATATATTAATATGTTTGGTTTTGTAACACACAGAATGCAGTGTTATCGCAAAGAGGATTAGCACAATGTCAAAAGGGGAAAAATCATTTGTGAACGTGCTATTTGTTTTATCATAGTGTTTAGGTCTTTTTAATTTTTGTGTAAATGTAACATGGTATCACAAATAAGGTAATAATAATAGTAATAAAAAAAGTTACTCACCCAAGTTTTAATGACACAAAGGTTGTTTATGATGCACGTGTTCACCTCTCTAACCCACCCACAGATAAGCTGGTTGTATAATACCAGTCCTTTGTAGCATCTCAAATCTTTGAGGGTGTGTGGGCTAGGTGTACTATCATATCATTTATTATGTCCGGAAAACAAACGCTTGGCAATAATTGCACGTCCTCGCTCCATCTTTGCTCAGAAATAGCATTCGGATCTTTATTACCAATTATATATTTTCCTAGATGATCCATCCAATTTACTAAAATAGTGAGGAAATGCTGCAGTTTCCATCATTGTTCAACTTTTGAGAGTCTGCGTAGACTTTGCGTCAAATTACGTGAGTTGAAGCAGTTTGTCCGAGTAAGGCAAACTGCTTGACCGCAGAAGGAATTTACAAGAGAGGTCACGCATATTCTGGGCGCAGAGTCTGCGCATCCCCTGCAGATTCTAAAAGGTGCTGTGCTGGAGCAGACCGCAGTGCTCACAAAATTACCACGAAATGTTCCTGTCAGGACAACTGAGGAAGTCAGCAACTCCGGTCACTTTTTTTTAAAGTAACAAAAACGCTTATTCACTGCCAAACATGAACTACTTTAGATGTGTAATGACTGCAGTATATGACACTGACCTTAAGGTCAGGGTTTCGGTGTAGGGAGAGGATTATTCAATGGGTGTGTTCACGATACGCAGACTTTGCTAAGTCTGCGCAGATTCTGCGGAAAACCTGTCCAAATTCATCGTCTGCATGAACTCAGCCGGAAAAGACGCCACCAGGTCACGCATCCACGGGCTTAAAAGTCTGCACAGCCGCGCAGCTTCGCAAGAGGTCCTGCGCTGGAGCAGCCGCGGCGCAAAACAACAGAGGTGCGCTGGCTGACAAAGAAGTGTGTAGCAACCAGATCCAATCCTCACTGCATGTGCTACTAACTCCTAGTCAGGGGGGTGAATCACCTTCAAGTCATGTCATTAATTATCTTATGAATGATTTGTAATACAAATTAAAATGATTTGACTCTTTTTCCACACAGTTATTATACTTTTCAAATATTCAGTTATTTATTCTAAAGGTTTAAACATGTAAAAAAATAACATAATGCTAAACGGTTGAAATGAACCTAAACCGCTCTGTTATTTTCAGCAGGTGTAATTGGTTATTGATGAAAGGCTATCAGGGACAGGGAATAACCTACTTTGAATTAAGGAGAATAAATCAGCTTTAATAACAGGTAGTTGAAGTGAGATAGGTGACCATATGTGCAAGTATTTGAACTATTTTTGTCCCAGATCAAAATACAGTACTGTCTAACAACCCCTTTGTGAGAGGGCGGGGGGGGAATCCTGTCCGTTATAATACGCATTAATTTGTGTCACATCAGAAAACATACGTTTTATATATATATATATATATATATATATATATATATATATATATATATATATATATATATATATATATATATAATTTATATTATGTTTATATGATCTCTTTATAGCAGGGACTGTTTCTACTATACATTTTCTGATCATGCTGTAAATTATGAAGCTGGTGCAGCACAAAGGGCACTTCGATTGCATCCACTTCTTCTGCGATTTGAATTTCTCTCAACACCACCTCCATTTCGGTTCTGCTCAGAACTGTTGTTCATCTTCCAAAGCTGTCCACGCTGCGTCTGCACAGACCGTGACGTCACGCGCAGACTCCCGTCTGCAACCTAGCCGGCAAAAAAGTGTCGTGAACGCGCCCATTGTTTTATTAACAATAATATGATAACCAATCAGAGTGCAGTGTCCTGACAGGAACATTTGGTGGTACCTTTGTAGACAGCAGAGCAGAGCCGTCTTCAAAATAATGGAAGAGCGCCACCTGTGCAAGAGGGGCGTAGAGAACCACATTCAGGATTAGTGGTCGTGGTAGCGCCACCTAAAATGGTGGTGTGAATAACACAGAAAAAGAGCTTGTATAAATTACAACTGTTGTTGTAATTTATACAAGGTACATATATTATGCTTTTGCATTTCATTTTCAAACGAGACTAGTAAAACTATGGAGGATATTCCATGACAAAATTAAAAATAAATACATACAGGAATAAATGAATAAATAATTAAGTGTCCATGTATTTATTTATTTCAACATTGATGTATTTATTTATATAGTTATTTATTTATTTATGCATTTATTTATATAGTTTAGTTATTCATTCATGTATGTATTTATTTATTTCAACATTTATTTATTTATTTATTTAAACATTTATTTATTTATATTTTTGGCATGGAATATCCTCCATATAAAAACTGATGTACATAACTTTAATTACTTAAACAGATTCGTAATAAAAGATGGTCTTGCGGTTACTGAAATAACTCTTTGCGTAATTTATTTACCATTCTAGTTATCATGGAGCTGTATGGGAACGGTGAAAAAGAAACTATATATCAGAAATCATAAAATCTGAAAATCAATCAAGTCGGTGTCCAGGTTTGCTCCGTCGCCTGCTGGGAAATCTTCCAAAGCTGTCGTAGCTCCGTCTACGCAGACCGTGACGTCAGGCGCAGACCTTTTAGGAGTAACGCGAACGCAGTCATAGTACTTCCCCGTATTACATGTATTCCTACCGTAGCCAGCAGAGAGTGTTAACAAGCCTGTTGTAATATAAGCTATCCGTGCGTCAAATAGTTATTTTGTCTGTAAATAATTTGCGATTCAGTTTGTGTAGCTTGGTTTAAATGTAGACTCGAAATGTTTATGTTTAAAGTATTGTGAATGTAACACAGTAAAAGCTAATGCGTATGTAATGCATTTAGTGCTATGTTTGTTTGTTTTTTAATTATGTGTTAATCTGCTTTACCGCTGTACATACTGAACAACGATATTGTAGCGACCTGGCCAATTGAAGGCACGTGTGTTTGTTGTGCGTCTTGTTCGTGTTCTGTGTATTGTGAGGCGAGCCCACGCGGGGATTGTGTACAGTTAACCAATCAGACCTCCTCGTGGGCGAGGTTAGGTTGGCATACAGGCTGGTAGAGCGCAATGATTGGTTAGTGTGCATGAAGGGGGTGTGTTTCGGTGAGGGTTGGGGAGGTTGTGTGTAGTTGAGAGGGAGAGAGAGAGTTGGAAGCAGCAGTGTGAGCAGGGGAGATAGAGAAGAGAGGGAGATAAAAGAAACGGAGAGTTAGTATTTTTTTTGGGCGTGGGTCTTACCCGATAGGGACCTTTAGAAGTTGTCATTTGGGCAATACAATCTGAGTTGATTAAACTAACCTGTCTGCCCGTCTGTTCGCTTGAGAGGGAAGGAGACCACCGCTCGTTACAATATTTTTATAATAATGTTATTTTTTGGGGGTCGACCGGTTGGCCGATATTTGGCAGTTATTTTTTCTCATAATTATATCAGAAAAATATTTGATTTTCTTTGTGTTTTGTTTCGCTAGAGTTTTGCATCTTCAATGCTACAATGGTAACGTGATTGGGGACTGCTGCAAATCAAGTTGCTGTTGTTACGACAACGTGGGCTCAGCAGTTTAAGCGCGTAGTAGTAGTCGTATTAAGAAAGCAGTGTGGTACTGCTTAATTGTTCTAGCAATTAATAAACAGCAACGTATATAATTACAAGTCTTGTGTCCTACCTGATATAACACTGCATCAACTTGACAAAGAAAAAGAAAACAGCCGTTCATTCTAAGACACTGACAGAATATTTAAATAATATTACTTATTACAGTGTCACCTTTTTTCCCCAGTAGCTTACACTGTTTATAATATGCAAGTGTGGATTTTAAAACTACTGTATGTTTAATTTTTCAGACAGTAACAGGCGTACAAGTTTAAGCAAAATTTATTTAAAATGAACTATAATGTCAGTTTATCTTTAGCTAATTTAACAAAATAAAGCTTACGTGTTGTCATTAGTACGTTATCTAAAAAAATAAAACGGAGCTTTAGTAAAAAAATAAATAAATAAAACACTTCAAATATAATGGTCAATGTATTAATGAGACTTGAGTTCATTCCAGTGAAGTATATGCAGACAGTATTCTCAGGGCGGGGTTAGTGGCTCGGCTCTGTGTGTTCTACCCTTAGCAGTACATTAGCAGTACATTAAACTTATTAAAACGTTTCATAGCAAAAAAGCTTTGAAAACATTTAATAATCACCCCCCTGGCTCCCATTAGATTTTGTATGTACTCTGTACTATTTCGTTAACTATATAGAACAGAGTACATACAAAATACAATTCTTATTTTTCTAGTTTAGGAGCAACAAAAAAATTCACGTTCATATCAGCTGTTTGGTTTTTAAAATATCTGTATCGGCCTGGAAAAATCCATATCAGTTGACCCCTAGTCATTTCTCTGTTTATTGCAGACCACGGATATAACTACTATTTACACGGATACAGTTATTAATACAGACCTAATTAACCTTAATACTATCATGGATAGCCTACTATTATTTGCAGACATGTTCCTGTCTAGCTGACTCATGAAATAACACATAAACAGCCTTCCTTTGAAGTTAGAATTTCTTTTAACAAATACAATATCCTTCGTCTCGTTATTGTCATGAGTTCCTAAGCACAGCTGACGGCACACTATTCTGCAGACCAACAAACACACCCAGGTAATATCCTTCTGGGCAAGCATGCCAAATGCTGTCCCAATTGGTTTTGAAACGGCCGAGAAAACATACCCCTCAAAGTCGGGTTTAACCCCTTCTGTGCTGAGGCCCTGGTAATTCAATGTGCTAGAGGCATTTCGTGAATTTGACTCCTGGTTTACATCAAAATTACTCTATTTTCCTTTTCAGATACCCCTGGCAAACCATATATATATATATATATATATATATATATATATATATATATATATATATATATATATATATTTATATATATAGAGCTCTGGAAAAAATTAAGAGACCACTGCAAAATTATCAGTTTCTCTGGTTTTACTATTTATAGGTATGTGTTTGGGTAAAATGAACATTTTTGTTTTATTCTATAAACTACTGACAACATTTCTCCCAAATTCCAAATAAAAATATTGTCATTTATCGTCATAAGTTCATATTCATTTTTAAACAACACAATACTAATGTTTTAACTTAGGAAGAGTTCAGAAATCAATATTTGGTGGAATAACCCTGATTTTCAAGCACAGCTTTCATGCGTCTTGGCATGCTCTCCAACAGTCTTTCACATTGATGTTGGGTGACTTTATGCCACTCCTGGCGCAAAAATTCAAGCAGCTCGGCTTTGTTTGATGGCTTGTGACCATCCATCTTCCTCTTGATCACATTCCAGAGGTTTTCAATGGGGTTCAGGTCTGGAGATTGGGCTGGCCATGTCAGGGTCTTGATCTGGTGGTCCTCCATCCACACCTTGATTGACCTGGCTGTGTGGCATGGAGCATTGTCCTGCTGGAAAACCAATCCTCAGAGTTGGGGAACATTGTCAGAGCAGAAGGAAGCAAGTTTTCTTCCAGGACAACCTTGTACTTGGCTTGATTCATGCCAAAGCTGCCCGATTCCAGCCTTGCTGAAGCACCCCCAGATCATCACCGATCCTCCACCACATTTCACAGTGGGTGCGAGACACTGTGGCTTGTAGGCCTCTCCAGGTCTCCGTCTAACCATTAGACGACCAGGTGTTGGGCAAAGCTGAAAATTGGACTCATCTGGGGGTGCTTCAGCAAGGCTGGAATCGGGCAGATTTGTCTTTGTGAAGGACGCATGTCCTGGAAGAAAACTTGCTTCCTTCTGCTCTGACAATGTTCCCCAACTCTGAGGATTGGTTTTTCCAGCAGGACAATGCTCCATGCCACAGCCAGGTCAATCAAGCAGTGGATGGAGACCACAGATCAGACCTGCCATGGCCAGATCTCCAGACCTGAGCCAGAACCTGGGGAATGTGATCAGAGAAGATGGATGGTCACAAGCATCAAACAAACCGAGCTGCTGGCCATGGCCAGGAATGGCATAAAGTCACCCAACATCAATGAAAGACTGTGGAAGCATGCCAAGGCATGAAGCTTGTAAAATCGGGGTATCCACCAAATATTGATTTCTGAACTCTTCCTGGATAAAACATGTGGTGTGTTGTTTAAAATGATATGAATGGCGATAATGACAATATTTGTGAATTTGAGGAATCGTCGTGTTTATAGAACAAAAAAAAATGTTCATTGCCAAACACAAATACTATAAATGATTTTTGTCTAATTTTCAAGCTGTATATGTTTTTGTCAGACTCTGAAGATTATATTGGTGCCAAGTTTTGTGGTTTAATTGGTCATGTGACCACAAAACACAGTGATTATTGTAACAAAAAATGCAGTTTTTTCATAAAATATACCCGCATCACATTTAGTCACTATAAAGCCAATGTTTGGTGGAAAATGTAGAAAGCTGTTTGAATTGCCCTGAGTGTCCTGAATCCAAAAATACCAAATATGTGCACCTTTATATATGGTACAAGGTTTCACGTACAACAGTTGTAGGGTAAATACGAAATAAAGATAAAAACATGGTTCCAGTTCAAAATGTTTATTTTAGCCTCTGATCACTCTTTTTTTGTTGTTGCTGAACAACATTTTTTTTTCAACCTTAAGATACATGTGGTAGGGCTCCCGAGTGGCGCATCCAGTAAAGGCGCTCCACGTGGAGTGCAGGATGCGCTCTATAGTCTGGACATCGCGAGTTCGACCGAGGACGGGGAGCTCCCAGGGGCGGCACTCAATTGTTAGCGCCGCCGGAGAGGAGAGTTAGGTCAGCCTGGGTGTCCTCGGCTCACAGCACCAGCGACCCCTGTAGTCTGGCCGGGCGCCTGCGGACTTGCCTGTAAGCTGCCGAGAGCTGCGTTGTCCTCCGGCGCTGTAGCTCTTGGATGGCAGCATGGTGAGTCGCAGTGTGAAAAAGCGGTCGGCTGATGGCATGCGGCCGAGGACAGAGTGTGTTCATCTTCGCCCTCGAGTCAGTGCAGGGGTGGTAGCGGTGAGCTGAGCCTAAAAATAATTGGCCATTTCCAAATTGGGGAGAAAATAATTAAAAATAATTGGCAATGACTAAATTTATATAAAAAAAAAGATACATGTGATAAATTAAATTGGTCAAATGACAAAATCAGAAGCAACCCTAGTCTCTGTAAGTCGCCTTGGATAAAGGCGTCTGCTAAATAAACAAATAATAACAATAATAATACATCACTTCCTGTAAGCCTTAGCCTACTGTTAGTATTGTAGCGATCTGGACTGTGTGTGTGTGACAGGGTGACTGAGTGGTCTGACGTCAGGCAGACGCAGGAAGGAAAACTGACACCAGGGAAGTACTGCAGGTAAAGGCTGTGCCGTTTTTATTCAGCACAACAACATGCACTTACGCTCACAGAGCAAAATAAAAGGGTTAACAAAAACAAATCTCGAACACAAAATGAATAAATAAAACACAGGTCAGGCTGAGCTATCGCCTGCACTGATCCTGTATCTGTTTAAATAAAGTCTGATCCTGTATCTGTTTAAATAAAGTCTCTCTCTCTCTCTCTCTCTCTCTCTCTCTCTCTCTCTCTCTCAGTTCTCTGCAGAGCTGTAGGCTTTTTATAACAGGTGACCATCTCCCGATTAGCAACAAATTAAATCACCTAATTAATTTGGGAGATGGCCACCTTCCGCACGAGTTTACTAATTGTTGTTGTGGATGGGGCTACCCATCCACGCTACTAAATAATAACAAAATAAACAAACGGCTATGCCGTCATATAAATACAATACAATAAACAAAACAAATACAAAATACACTGCACCGGGCGGAGGGGGAGACCCCGATCTAAAAGAAAACAAACAAAACAATGTACAGGGCACCTCGCCCTGTTACAGGGTGTTATGTGGTTTTGTGTCGCTGTTCCGTGTTTGGTCAATGTCCTGAGTGCCTGTGCATGTGAGCGAGTGCACCTGTGGGGCAGAGGGGGGAGCGTGATCGAGGCGTGGTCCCAGTGTGCTTAGGAATGTTGTCCAATAACGTGTCTTGTTATGTCTAAATGTTTCATGTTTTCGCAGGGTTTTGGGGTATAAAGGGGCCGCTTCCACGCTGCTGTGGGCTGTGTTGTGGTGTGCTGACCTTCTTAATAAAACCTGAAGGAGATCTTGCTGTGGTCGTCTGCCTCCCTTTTGTTTACCCCGGAACACTACAGTATTTACATCAACAAAATATGGCGTTGTAAAATTAGGATGTGTTATATCATGAAACACAGGTCCATAAAACACCTTATAATCAAAGGTAAGCATTTTACTATCGATCTACATTGAAAAAAAAGAAAGTTACACACAGATTGTTTTAAATTCATTGGCGATGTTCCACAGTACAGAGCCACCGCTTGCGTTCATATATGCTATTATCAACATAAAACAACTGCGTCACATCAAAGATATTTCTTCGTTTGACATTGCCGACTGTGGTCGGGAGTTCCCAGGGGCCACCGAGCGCCACCCGGGTGGGGAGGGTTTAAGTCGTCTGGTTAATCACCGCGCACCAGTGACTCCTGTGGCTGGCCGGGCGCCGGCTGGCCTGCGGCAGTGTCACCTGATCTGTGTTGCACATTTTGGAGGACGAGTGTGTGTTAGCTCTGTCTCTCCTGAGTCATTATGGGAGTTGCAGGTGAGACGGGGTCTGAAGAAAAACAACTGGACATTCCAAAATTGGGAGAAAAACGGGGGTAAAATAATTGGCAACACTAAATTTAAAAAAAAGAAGATAATTTTGTCGCTGAAATGTAGTGAAATTAAAGCCAACAACTTAATATGTTATGTAATAACTTCTGAAAACTGAAGAAGCGTCAATCAAGTTTTTCTTTTAAACCATTAGGACGTAACAGCTACGCCCTTCGCACACGGAAAACACTTTTTTGAATGTAAGAGCTACGCCCTTCACACACAGCTATCGCCACTCTATAATATAACAAAAGTTAAGTGTAATTTAGGTTCTGAATATAAGAAAAATGTGACTAAATAGTAACAATTAAAGTGTGCAATTATTTTTTTAAATATATTAATGAGATGCAGAGGGCCCTATTTCTGAAAACAATTGTATTCATACAGATGTATTCAAACAAGCATACATGTGTGTTTAAGTGGACTTAAGTTAAGGTGACCATAATTTCCAAACCAAATCCTGGGACACATAATTTGATAGCATACCATGTGATGTGACAGTAGATGTGGTCTGGCGCTGCAGGAGACTATGTTCCGAGGAGGGCGTGTGGACGGGTTCAAAATTCAAATACTGTCCTGTCATACACACATATACAATACAAAACACTGCTACCGATAAGCAATACTTATTTAGCAACTACAAGATTAGTAACAAAATTTTAGAAACATTAAAATAAGAGTATTCAGGGACAATTTTTCAAACGGGACTTTCCGGGACATTGTTTAGCCAGTGACAGAGTACCTAATCCAGGGACTGTCAATGGAAAATGGGGACGTCTGGTAAACCTTAACTTAATTGCTCAGCTAACATCCTAAAATTCAAGGAGGAGTTTGCCATCAATGTTTACATTCCTCAGGGATCCTGTTGTGGCCAAAAACATTCACCGTCTCTGCAACCCCATCCCAGGCAGTCATTGCCTGCTAATAAGGGGCAACAGAAAAGAGAATTTTCTGAAGCCGGGAGACTTCCTTAGCCAACACCATTACTTCATCTGGGGGAAAACAATGTTGTGTCTGGATCTTAACTGTGACATGACTGCAGGACAAATGTATTACATGATAGTAAATGTCTATTTCCTCAAACAAGCCAGCTTCAACTGCTTCATCTGGTAACCTGTGACTTACTGCGTTCTAATTTTATTTTGTATTGTATTCCTTTTAGAAATAGTGTCAGTAATACCGAATTTGTGTTAAATCCTTTGAGTGTAGAGCCCAGTGAGTGGTGTGTGGCAACTGTTGTACTGACCATACATGCTTTAAAGAGATTCAGACAAGTATCAGTAATAACTCCACACATGAACACCATGTTAATGCACCTTGTACTGACAATGCAAAATAGATATTCGCCAGAGTAATAAATAGGTGACTTTTTTATTCCTCAGACATAAATAGTCCAAATTGAAACCACAGCCACAGGGTGCGTGAGTACAATCATTGCACTTTCATTATTCAGAAGCAGGATTTGGAAACTAGGGGCGGCACGATGGCGCGGTGGTTAGCGCTGCTGCCTCACAGCTCCAGGGTCCAGGGTTCGATTCTGGCCTCAGGGATCTGTCTGTGTGGAGTCTGCATGTTCTTCTCGTGTTCGTGTGGGTTTCCTCCAGGTACTCTGGTTTCCTCCCACAGTCCATGCTGGCTAGGTGGATTGGCCTCTCTAAATTGCCCTGCGATGTCCCGCCTTCTGCCCTATGTCTGCTGGGTTAGGCACCAGCTCCCTGCACCCTCGGTAGGATTAAACGGTTACAGATAATGGATGGATGGATGGATTCGGTAAATACATAGCAGGCCCCAGAGGTCCTCTAATATGTCCAAAGAAAAGACATACGACCACCCAATCCCCGATAACTGAAGAGGGCTTGTTCTCCTTTGCTCCAGCCCTATCCTCTGCACAAGCAGAATATATGGGAGTGATTCACGTCTTACACTAAAGCCGTAAAGAGCATTAAAAAGCATCATTACACTAAAGTGAACACACAACCAAGCAGGGGTCATTATTTTATTCTCTGCCTTTGAGACTAAAGCTGCAGCAAAGTGTTTTTAGTGTCAGAAGTCTGCTCTCGCTATTGGTCAGCCATCAGCGTGACATTGCTGTGGTTCCAGTATTCTGTGGCACCGCCTTTAAGGAAAGAAGTCTAGGAATAAACTCAGAGTAAGACTTCATTCCGGTTTCTAAACCAGAGTTTATTTTATTATGATTGCAAAGAGCAAAGCTTCACAGCGCTAGGGAGATACTCCAAAAAAGCAAAGTTACACAGAGTTTTTTTATAATAGCAACTATAAAACAACTACTCGTCACGTACACACTTCACCCCCTCCTTCTGTTTCCTCCTTCCCCAAGGGTTGATTCAGTTGTTTATATCCATATATGGTAGTTGTTTCTGAGAAGCTTGCTTCTTATCGTTGCTGGGGTTAGGCAATATTTAAAACAGTTTCTAGTTACAAGCAGCATTGGTACAGAAAGCATAAAAAGCCTCAATTGCAGAAGTTACAAAGTTAAACATTGCCCAAAGCCGCTTACTAAATGTCAAAATATGTTGATACAAAAACAAGTTTATAAATTTCACATTCATGGAAAATGTTAACCTTCCAGTCCCCTTTGGTGGTATATTGAGAAATATTACCACCACAACACACTTTGCTTTTTCTCTTTCTCCCTACTTTCCTCCTCTTCCTCATCATAACTGTACAAATAAACAATGTTTAAACATTAAAAAACTAACAACACTGTAAGAGTTCAATTCAAATTTCACTTGTGTTATACAGGTGTTTATAGCTGGGGTAGCAGTGCAGCCTGTGATTATATGATATCCCAACACGATGGTAAGCAGAGCTCTCATTTTTTTTACTTTCCTTATTATTTTTAAAGACATTTAAGTAAAAAAAATGTCTGAATACGTTTCAAAATTGCAGGGGGAGTCGTACAGTCAAGGGGGAGCGCAGGGAGGGAGGGGTGTCATGTTTGTAAAAACAATTTAAAGAGTTTTTGTTGTGCAGATACAGTGCTTCTAATCCCAACTGTTTTGTATTGTTGTTGCTAGGATACATTCAGGTGGACTTGGAAAAGAATAAACACGTAAGTTACCATAGCAACGTGTGTCTGTAAACATTCTGCCATTGTTGCCATATTGAAGTTGCAGACAGACAGATAGACATATTGATAGACAGACAGACATACAGACAGACATATATATAGGCAGACAGATAGATAGATAGACATACAGACATATAGATAGACAGACAGGTAGACAGGAAAACACAGACAGATAGATAGACATACAGATAAACATATAGATAGATGGACATACAGAAAGATATACAGAAAGACAGGCAGAGCCCCCACTCTTCTGTCCAGTTTGCTGTTGTGATATTTGAACCTGTGTTGTGTGTGTTCTTCAGTCTGCAGGTGCTGTGGTACACCCTGTCTCAACTCTACACCAACGCAGAGATTGAGGTGAGACTGTTATTTTATGCATGCCTCTCACTGGCGTAGATTCAAATGGCTGTTGAAACCTCCTGCTTAACTGTTTCTGGGTATTTAGTTACTTTAAGCACCTTAAAATAATAATTCAGTAACAAAAACTTTGTTAAAATAATGTTAAGGTGGCAGTTAAAATCACAAAGGTCAGGACCAAAATCTCAAAAGTCAGGATCAAACTCTGCTGTTTTGTCTCGTTATTGTCATATGAGTTCCTAAGAACAGCTGACGGCATAATATTCTGCAGAACATCAAACACACCCAGGTAATGTCCTTCTGGGCAGACTTGGTGGAGCATTTGTAATGTGATTACTCATTGCTGATGTCATGTATGATGTCATATCTGATGTGACACATAGGCATTATAGGGTCGAGTTAAGGTTGCGTGCATTTCCTGACCTTTGTGATTTTGAACTGCAACCTTAACGTTATTTTAACAAAGTTTTTGTTACTGAATATTCATAGCTTTTTTTTTTTTTTTTACCGAATCCATTATGGTATCAATTTCTAAGGTCCTACACACGTGGAAGGAAATACATTATAACACAGCCCATGAAGAGGAGACCACACAAAAAAGGCAACCAGACTGTGCATAGAGTTCAAAATGTGCCAATTATTTATGAGTTTGAATTACTGTAGGATATTGTATTAGTTAAAAGAAAGGCTAACTTCAGAGGAAGGCTGTAATATGTGTTATTTCATGAGTCAGCTAGACAGGAACATGACTGTGCTGTAAAGCTCAGGCAGTACATTCATAAAAGCAAAGCAGTTTCTCTGCTCGAGGACTGCTTTTAACCTGCCAATTGTACATTCTGTACCGTGTCTTCATTCACATTATCACTATCATGATCTCTCTGCACACTTCTGAAAGGTAATTTGTTACTGACCTGGACCTTGTATTGTAACAAGTACGCTAGGCAGCCATAACACAACCTAAATATAAAATGACATCTACACTGAACATTCGGTCCTACTATTTCCTGTTCTGAATGCCACTTTATCTAATCTCCATTTGTGACCCCTGGTCCTTATTTCTTTTTTCAGGTCAAAAAGGTCCCCTGGGTCGATATTGTCTATACCTTTTAGGATTTTGAATGCTTGAATCAGATCACTGCGTAGTCTTCTTTGTTCAAGACTGAATAGATTCAGTTCTTTTAGCCTGTCTGCATACGACATGCCTTTTAAACCCGGGATAATTCTGGTTGCTCTTCTTTGCACTCTTTCTAGAGCAGCAATATCCTTTTTGTAACGAGGTGACCAGAACTGAACACAATATTCTAGGTGAGGTCTTACTAATGCATTGTAAAGTTTTAACATTACTTCCCTTGATTTAAATTCAACATTTCTCACAATATATCCGAGCATCTGTTGGCCTTTTTTATAGCTTCCCCACATTGTCTAGATGAAGACATTTCTGAATCAACATAAACTCCTAGGTCTTTTTCATAGTTCCCTTCTTCAATTTCAGTATCTCCCATATGATATTTATAATGCACATTTTTATTGCCTGCATGCAGTACTTTACACTTTTCTCTATTAAATGTTATTTGCCATGTGTCTGCCCAGTTCTGAATGCTGTCTAGATCATTTTGAATGACCTTTGCTGCTGCAAGAGTGTTTGCCACTCCTCCTATTTTTGTCTCGTCTGCAAATGTAACAAGTTTGCTTACTATACCAGAATCTAAATCATTAATGTAGATTAGGAATAGCAGAGGACCTAATACTGATCCCTGTGGTACACCACTGGTTACCTCGCTCCATTTTGAGGTTTCTCCTCTAATCAGTACTTTCTGTTTTCTACATGTTAACCACTCCCTCATCCATGTGTATGCATTTCCTTGAATCCCTACTGTGTTCAGTTTGAGAATTAATCTTTTATGTGGGACTTTGTCAAAAGCTTTCTGGAAATCTAAATAAACCATGTCGTATGCTTTGCAATTATCCATTGTCGATGTTGCATCCTCAAAAAAATCAAGCAGGTTAGTTAGGCACGATCTCCCTGAAAAAATCTACAAAACAATCTGATTTTATGTCAGAATTCTCACTGTATTATATTTGATATGCATAAATTACAGAAACTGTAATAAGCCCCCAAAACAAAAATGCTCATTTGTGAGAGCTATATTCTTTCCTTGACTCCTCTATGAATTTAATTGTTTAACTCAAATTTGTACTCAACAGAGCTTAGTCCCGAAGTGATTTTGGATGAGTTGTTTTAGCTCCCTTGGTGAGGGATGAGAAGTTGATTGCCATTGTAATTCAAATAAATACAATGCCATGTCCTGTCATCTGGTGGCTGCCCAGATGTTGCAAATATGGTAAAATGTGCAATTGAGGTGTTTAAGTAATACACCTTCCTTGTCTGTAGATGTTTCCAAACTTGATGTAACCAGGAGGTCCCCGGTTCAAATCCCACCTCAGCCACTGAC